>VZTI01004487.1:1821848-1990845 GCA_013397865.1 Struthidea cinerea
CCGGCAGCCGGGGAGGGGCTCCCGCCGCCCGCGCCGCCGCCCGCGCTCCCGGGAGCTGGTGCCGGCCCCTCGCCGCCTCGCCCGCCCGCATCCCCCTGCCCGGCGGCCGCGATGTCCGACAAGGAGTTCATGTGGGCCCTCAAAAACGGAGACCTGGATGAGGTGAAGGACTACGTGGCCAAGGTAGGAGGAGGCGGCGGTGCGGGGTGGGCGAGGCGGCGCTGCGGGCGGAGGAGGGAGGGATGTGCGCGCAGCCCCCGGGATAGGGCCGGGGCGGCGGGAACCGCGGCCTGAGCGGGCACGGGCGCTCGCTGAGCTCTGTGCGGAGCTGGGGGCCCCCTCCCCCTCCTCGGGGCCTCTCGATTCCTTGGCTTCCTCCTTCTCTCCTGCCCCCAGCCGCCCCTCGCGCCTGCCGGTGGAGTTATTCTGTGTCACTACGTGAAACTTAAATGGATTGACAGCCAATATCCCAGTCCTGCCTCGCTGATCTCGTGTGGATTTGTGGCCTCGGTTTGGTTATCCTTCCCCTCTGTGCCTCAGGGCTCATCCTTAATAGGGTGATGCTAAGCTACCGGGTGTGCTGAGGCTTAATTCATTAACCTTCTGGGAAGTGTGTTGATACCTAGTTAGGGCGAGTGCTGCCGGAACAGCAGACACCTGTGTGATGGTTGAACAGTTCTCAGGTACCTGGCAGTGTTTGAAAGCTGCATTCTGTCCTCATTTGCCTTCTCCTCTCACTGAGGTTTGTGGGAAAAGTACATAAGGGCAGCGTTCTGCTTCAGTGAATCCTTACTGTTCAGGAATATTGTCTGGGAACTGTTACACCAGAGCAGAGGTGTACATATAATTTACCTGTAATTATTTAGATCTTCGAAGAAGTTAGTGATTGTCTTTGGGAGCATGACACATGCTGACACAACTTGCCGTGATGATTTAAGTTCTTTCTACACCAGTTGTCAACTCACAAACTTGCAGCGCTCCTGGCAAAAAGAAAAGTGTGCAAGTACTTCCAGCTGCTTTAGTACAAAGTCCAACAGCTTAGCGTGAATAGTCTTCTCTGACAGTTCCAGCTAAGCTTCTGGACTTTGCATCAAAGTGGCTGTGCACTCACATGCTCTGTCTGTAAAGTTCTTGAGGAAATAGCTGGGAATAATGTAATTATCCCACTTCAGCTGTTTGCTAAAGGTTGTGTACCTGTGTCTGTGTAATAAAGTTGGGTAATCCATTGGTATGTCTAATATCTTCTCAGGTTTGGGGACTTGCAGAGTATGTCATTATCCTATTTGGATTCTTCCTACAACTTTTAAAGGATTTCCATGTGTATCTAGAACGTTCACTACACACTAGTAATTACTGTTTCCTTGTATATCTTTTGCTGAGGCAAAAGCTTCGACAGTAACTGTCTTGGTTCAGTTTATATCTACAGGTTCACTGCAGTACTAATTAGAAAGCTTTTTTTTATATTCCCACTCTTCCTGAGTGGCACTGCAACTCATGCAGCAAATGGATTTATGTGATCACTCTTCATCTGCTTCAGTGCAGAGTCAAATACTTGGTTCCATCTGCTACTGAAGGAGGCTTGAGCCAGCCTGGATGCTGCTGTAGTAAAGAGGCTGAAGGCTATCATCTAACTTCACTAATGAGGCAGAAATCCTTAAAAGAGAGATACTCACTGGGGTTAGATGATTAGAGTAAAAGAAGCCTGCAATCCTTGAGCAGTCTTACATTGTAGAACTGCTTGTAATGTAGAAGGTGAATAAACTCTGGGAGTTTTCTGTTGGTTTGTGATCTAATAGTATTCATACTTTTCTCCCACTTGGAAGTATGTGTTCTGTCTTCAGTTGTTAAACAACCTACAAGATGTCAAATGTTTTCAGTCCTTTCTGTTTCTTTGACAGACTGTGGGCTAGTAAACTCTTAGACTGGTTTCCTGTGGAAACAAAGCTTATATAAGCAAGTTTTGACTGATCCTCGTCCTTCCTAGTGGTTTGTTAATTTTTTTTTGTCTAATTTTTTGTAAGTTTTACAGAGGTGCAGGTAGGTGGGTTTTGGGAAGGTAAATGAAATAGAGGTGGGTGCCTTCCGGGAAGAAAAGAGTACAAGAATGAGTTTATGTTTTACTGTACCACAGGAAATGTACGTTGAAGAGGGGCAAGAGAACTCCGTAAATCACCTGAATGTAGGAGAAGCCTTAGCTGGAACTTCACATTCTCAGCTCTCAGATTAATGAAATATGTGAAGGCAAATCATGCTTTGGTAGTTAGAGTTCTCAGGAAATTATCTGTTCTGTGCTGTATGTTCTTTCTGACTTTCTTCCTTATCAGCTATATGGCTTCTGCTCCCTGCTGCTTTCCTGCTCTTAAGTATGATTTAATGTTCAGGAATTTTACTTATATAAACTTTGCAGTGGCAGAAATTTCCTCTCCCTGTAATGGGGGAGGCAGTCATATATCTTACAGTCTGCATCTTCATAAAATTCTTCCCTGTCTGTCTTCCTGAACCTTTTGTTTCCCAACTTCTCGTTTGTTTAGTTTCTTGTTCTAGTCTTGTTTCCTCATTATTTGTTTGGAAACAATACAGCCTTTAACTATAGTCTTGCAGTTTTGCCACCAATTACCACATGAAGGGTATGACCTCTGATTTTGTTTCATGTCTGAATGGCAGGGCTTGAAATGCTAACTAGATGAACCTGGGTGCTTTAAAAATAATAGTATAAATGGATATTATCAGTGGGACTGTAGGAGTTGAACTCTTAATCAGCCATAACTTTTCTTCACTTGTGTGTAATAAGCTGTGGAGGTTCTGTCTTTGGAGTCATAAATATCTCTTTTTTTCTTTTATCTGAGGTTTGGTTAGTAAGTACCAGGAAGAAAGAGAATGTTTCTGCCACTTCAACAGTTCCTGGACAAAGAAAGGATATAGCAACAGAAGCAAGAGTCTCCATTTGCATTTTATGTATTTCTACATGGGGATCTTGCATTCTCCTGGAGACACTTTCTTCAGGAGAAAAACTTTTCACAGAAAGAGTAGTTCTGAGGGGTGGCAATGAAACAGGCAGTGCCAAATGATACTGCTTTGTTGCTTAGCAAAAGAGATCTTAGTGCTGCCAGTCTGCATTTGGAAGATATTGTTGGCTTCCATTTGACGAAAATATGAAAGATTATTTTTATCGTTTGAATAGTCTTGTAAGACTTCTTTCTGGTTTTGTAAGAGCCATCATATTAGCATCTACATTTCTCAACTTGCAACAGTGTCAACTGTTTCTTTATGGTAAATGTAAATTTCTCCTGAAATACTGTATCTAGTGTGTTATGCCAACGGTTAAGTACAGTGTCAGCTATTTTTATGATGACTAGATTAAAAAGTAGTTTTTACTGTTTGCGTTCTTTGACGTCTTCCTTTTGAATATAGCCAGCATATGTTGGCTTCAGAGGTGCCTACAGGAATCTAAGGGATTGAAGGAATTCTGCACTCTTCCCACACACATCCACTCAAATTTTTTAAATTCCTCAAGAAAGCAGAAACTTCCGTGGGAACAGATGAATCAAATGTGCAGTTTAATGGGTGAGGAGGACCCACGCAGCTGAGAGAAATTTACCTCCCTCAAGGTAGAGAGTGGGTTAAAAAGTACTATTTAGAAGAAGAGCAAGTTATATTAAGCCTACAGAATTTCTTAACATGAATGATGTTAGCTCTTTTTCCTTTTCTTTAGCCTTCTCCCCCAGAAGAATTAGCTAAACTATGCAGTTGCTTAGAAATAACTTACTTCTCTGTCAGTATGTGCACATAGCATTTCCAATCAGCAGTAGATTTCTGAGGCTAAGTACAATTCTGTTATTCACTAGACATAAAGTTTGTGGCAAGATAAACTTAGATTTGTAGGATAGGTTTCAATAAACGTTTGTTCTGAAGTAATTTCATCTCCCGTAGCTTAACTGAGAATTCCCCACTTCATGAGCTGCTTTAATCCCTTACATCGTTTCCTGAACCTACCACTGCTTACAGTTAAGTTTGGTAAATCAACTAACCTAATACCATAAGAAGATAGGACAGGCAACCAAACTGGAAGCACCAGATTTTTACTGCTCAGAGGACTGGGAGGTTGACGTGATGGTAGGCTGTGAAATGGATGTTTGTAGAAAGTGGTCTAATAGGCATTTCTGGTGTGGAGTCTTGTTTTTTTAAATAACAAAACAAACAAAACCAAATTCCTGGAGGACCTCAGGTAACTCATCTGGACAGTAGCAACCACCTGTGTGTTCTTGACAAAGCTGTGATGCTGCAATCTTGCAGTTCTTTGGCTTATAATGAGGTTTGAATACCTGTCTTGAGAAATGCGTAAAACTTGGCTACTGCTAAACTAACTAGAGAGGCTAAAATAAAAAAAAAATTGTTTAGAAGCACCTTTTTGTAATAGAAGCAGCAGTCAGGGGTATAGTTAAGTGTTGTGAAAAAGAGAAGAGACTTCAATATCTATCTGCAAGAAGAAAGATTAACATGGAGGAATAAATAGCTTTTAATTCTCAGGGGTAACCTCTGTTCTTTTCAGTGTCCATTCCTACGACTTCTGCACTTTCAGTTACAAACGAAATGAAAATGAGTACTTAAATGGTTGCTATATATGGGTGGATGACTTGATTTACAGATAAAGCATACCACAGATACCTTGAAATTCACCTTGTCTCATCATGCTGAATGCTGAGGTGCACGTTATTATTACGGCTACATTGATACCTGGATTGCCTCTGATCGGGTAACAGGTTTCCTGCTCTTGAGTGACAGCCTGAAAGCCTGTCTGGATTACAGTGCAGGGTAGCTATACCTCGCTAATTTGTCCAGGAGCATATCAGAGCTAGCCCTGACCTGGGAGCTGCTGGACTGAGCTTATTCCCTGTGGGGCCTCTTGGATGTTTCTGTATTGTAACTCCCCATTATTATGCCAACACTTCAACTATGTGGGTTTGTCTTTATCTGGAGATCCTAGGACTTCTGTTATTTTCCACTTGATTACTGTTGAGTCTGCTGAAGTGTGATTGCTAAAGATAATTTTGTTTTACTGCTTAGTTCTAATTAAACTTGGTGTTCAATTTACATTTCGCAAATTTGAACATGATGACCTGAATCTTTCTTTTATGGAACAAGAGAGTTGGTTGCGACTGTAAGCTGCTGTTAGCAGGTTCCATATGCATGGTGGAATTATTCTTAACTAAAATCCCGGGAACGTACTAGAAAAACTTTCAGAAAATCACAGCGTGGCTGCCACTTCTTTGTAGTGTGTACAATAAAATGAATGAGGTTGTTGTGAAAACCACCTCTTCAGGATGGCTAATTAATTTCCCCAGTCTGATCCAAGAGAGTCTGAGGACATGTGGCAAAGAATTATTCACAGATATTAACAGTTTGTGCGTCAGTTCTTAAGTAGTTATAGGAACAGCATGGAGTAACAAACTTGCCTGCACGCCTGGCATTGCGGTGGAATGTGTGACTCAGTGCCTGAATGAGCATCCCAGGATTCTCAAATCTGTCCTTTTTGTGAAGATACAGATAGACCTGATTCTTCAACTATTTCAATTTGAAATGTAAGTGGCACTCATTCCAGCTGTGAGCATTTGAATGATCGTGAGTTTGGAACTGCTAAATGTAGTATTTTCTTTGAGATGTTGATGTCAGGCTGTGGTGATTTTGTTAATTGAGTTCTGTGCTCTGAAAATCTTGGTGGCTTTAACATACTGCCTAAGTGATTCATAATTGACCTTTCTATGCTTAAAAACCCCAAGTTAAGTACTTCCTTACTTGATTCTGCCTCGGCTGTTCTTACCGTGCTGACTTGTCCTGTGCCTAATGTGTGTTTGCTGCAAAAAGTAGAGAGAGTTATTAAGACCAGATTGTAATAAAACATTGAATTTAAACTTTTTTTTTTTGCTGATGTACTAATGTATTCCGTTCCCTAAATTGAAAGCAAATTTTATCTCTGAAATATATCCTGTTTTGTCCAAGTTTGTGGTATACAGCATATGCATTCCTAAGTACGACAGTCAAAGTTGAGAATAGGTTATGAATAACAATCAGAGAATTCAGCAGTGTGAGGAAAATATTTACTTCTACTACTGCTTTTCTTCTTTCTGCCCTCCCTTATTCTAACCACAGTTTTCCCTCTTGTATCAGTTTTATCTTTAATAGATTCTTGTTTTTCAAGCCTAGCTCAGTTAGTTAATTTTGACTTCAACAAGAAGGCTTACAGGAGATAAGCTAAGCTTTCTAAAAGTCCAAGAGAACAGTTCTGCAGTGGTATGTATCTGTATCCATTTGGAATAACACGTGGAAAGTTGTGTTAGATGTGAAGATCGTGCACTGAATGTTGACTTGGGTACCATGGCATTGGTACCCCATATAGGCCACATAAGTAAAAAATACTGGATGAGTGGATCTTGCAGCAGTCTCCCAGTGTATAAATAAGGATTCCTTTGGATAGTTCTCAATAGACCAAACAACTTCCATGTGCTTTTTCTGAAGGACCATAGGCTTAGCTGGTAAGATACCAAGATTTGAAGGTCAAATACTCAAGTTCAAGGAGAACATCATGGACTGAGGGTTCTCATGTCCAAGAATTTTTATGTCTGATCAAAGGTCAGAAGAGAAAATTTAGGAAAGATGCAGAAAAGCAGGGGATGTATACAGCTGTATTGCTAAAGTAATGGATACAGTTTTATGTGCAGCATCAGTTGAGTTTAGCAGGGTTTTTTATGGCTTTACATTTATGCTTGTTTGAACTTCTGAATGTGTCCACGCAAAAGTGTGAGCAAAGTTACTTCTTTCTACCTGATTTGCCCACTTCTCAAGTTGAAGGTTTGTGTTAAGTTATTCCTAATTTTTCATCACCTCCGTATCAAAATGAGTGTTGAATTTCCCAGTACAATTCTGTGGAAAGAAGCAGTTGTCATTTCCATAGACAGATCTATTGCTAGGACAAAAGCATGAGCTGGAATTAAGTGCCAATAACTGACCAGTTGGTTATACAACAGTTGTTTTTCTTGCGAGTTGCAGTTTCAGCAGTTTTGAACAATTAGATGTTTTTCTGCTTTAGCTCATTATGAGGAGGGGCAGGTACAAATCAGCACAGCTGATATTAAAGTGAGTTTAAAACCTTTATTGGGTGCTGGGTATGATATTGGTCTCTTTTTATAGCATACTGGTGTTAAAGCCTATGTTGATTGGGACCAGTGATGCCAGAGATGGGAAGGGAAACAATACTTCCATTTAAATGGTTAAGGTACTGGTATCTGTCCTGTTGCTGCCTTGACTTGGAATGCAATCAGTACTAATAAGTGCTGTTGAGCAAGCTACAGTTCTTGTCTTAATTCTCTGTTTGATTGGAATGTACTCGTGTGTGTTTTGTGGGGGGTTTTCTGTTGTGGATTTTTTTGTTTGGACTTTTCCCCCTCTCTTTTTAATAAAGACGAGGATAGCAAATAATTTGTTTCCCCAAAAGCAACTGAAATCCTGATGAGGGAGAGTAGGAAGGGAAAGAAAAATGTGGTCTTGAAAATTCATGATGCACGTGGAATAGGTCTTTGAAGTAGCTTGGGGGACTTGGGGTTTGGTGCTTTTAGCACTTTGCCCATTTTCACGGTCTTTATTAGTATTTCTTATTCAGTGTAATTCTGTAGCTCTGTTCAGATACATTGTCTGCCAAGGGCATTGCATTTCTCCAAAGAAAGAATTTATGTTTCTTTCTTGCTGCACCAAGAATTAGAATATGGTGTGCAGTTTTGTCTTTGCTCACATACATTGCTGCCTTCCCTCTGGTTACAGGCCAGAAGGGGAACGGTGAAATCATTTTACTTAGCCTTCAGCCATGCTTTGGAAATCAAAGGGAGCAATCGCACGCAGTGGCTAATAAACTGAGCAGACCAAAACATCACTGGATAGGTGTTCTGGAGACTGCCCTGTCACACTTCCAGCCAAAGTTCAAAGAATGTTCTGAGTCAGTTTATGCAACAAAATTGTGTGCTCAAAGTTTCTGGTGAGCTGTGATCAAGTCTTGATAATTATTGTTGAATGAGTGATACTGTCGTTTCCCAAACTCCGGTCTTTTATGAACTTGCTTTTTAACACACGTGTGACCTATAAATTAGTGATTAGCTTCAAGCAGGAAAGATGAGCTGTTAGGCCATTTGAGACAATAGATAGAGAGCTGTCCATAGAACAGTTACCATCAGCATGTCTCATTTAAACTGATTTGTTAATGACACTATGAAAGCAAATACCATAGGCAATAAATGTTTAAAAAATATTTTTCTGTTTGTTCAGAAATACTTCCAGTGCTTGATTCAGGTAATGCAATTGAAAGTAGAAGATTTCAAGTCTTTAAATAAAAAAGAGTTTAGGAGAGTTCCTGTGAGGTGAGATCTGCATTTCTCTGTATACCCTGTATTAAAAAAAAAACAAACCCACAACAAAAACCACAGAATCCACTGTATTCAAGTGAGGCATCTGTGAGAATCTTTATTTCTTGGATTGCTGACTTCTCAATAACTTCAATAATACTATTAACTGTTTCTTGGCTAAAGTCATGGATATTTAGCAAGGTTTGAAAATCTTGAATTTGGGTTGTGATAAAAACAGGAATTATCTGTTATTTAAATTTATCTTGGGCATAATGACAGTAAATATAATTACTTTCAAAATAGACTCCTGTAATTAGAGTATAATATGAAATACAATCTTTAGTTCCTGTCCTGTGACAGGTTAGTAGACTGTATTCACTAAAGCATTTTCAACAGTAATTCCTGGAAATCTGGAGAAAATACCTTAACTTTTGTAGGTGGATTATTTCAAACTTAAAACTGCAATACCAATATTTGTAAGTTTTAATGAAAACATTACAGTGAAGCTGAATATTCCAAGTGTGTCTAATTGGTTTAGGGAGCCATTCTGTTGTTGTTAATGCATATGTTTTTAAGTATATACTGCTTAGAAAGCAGCATTTATTTTATGGATGTAAAAATAGCTTTTCTGATCAAGTTTTTTTGCTTCCGTGTTTTGTTTTTGCATTATTCCAGTCACCAACTACTTCATCATGTCAACAAAACTCTGTGTTAAGGCACAAAACTTCTAGAACTCATTAATGCTGCTTTTGACATTTCATATCTTTTTATGCATTGCTGAATGAAGGAAATGTAAATTCAATGTGCACAGGAAAATAATGCATGTTAATCTTAAAGGAAAACCTATTTAGAAGCTAAGCTTCATTGCTTTGGATTTGATAGAACACTTGATTTTGCCTTGGACATACCTTTTATTCATTTTCTGGAGAAGTAATTCCTGCTTATGGTGCTAAGCCCCAATTAAAGCACTTGAATTCAGGGGTTTTTTAACCACAGCAATAATCTTTGGGAGATACACTCATCTTCCTGTTTATTCTGTCATATCTTCCTGATATGGTACAACCTGAGCTTTGAGAATTCACATTTATTGTTGTTGCGGGGTTTTTTAATTATTGTGTCTTCAGATCATGCAGAGAATTCAAAATATCAAGCTGGCATCTATTGAAACTGAAACTCAGTAGCTGGCGCCGGGTGTTTGCCTCAAAGGAAAACATCCACTTCCTGTTCATTCCTTGGACAAACATGTCTTGAGCAGTTTAATACAGAACTTGATGTGGGTTCTTCCAGAAACTGAAAGTGTTTTAATGGGGAGCTAACAACTCAGTGCAGACTGCGTGGTAATGGCTGGGATCCTTTGCTCAGCTGCTTAAGTTTTGGAGCTATTTCTGAAATGTTAAGCTTGATTTTGTGTGAAACTGCAGAAACAGGTGTTTTGTAGATTTTTCTGTTTTCGTAGTGTTGTCTGTTGTCAGTCTGCTGATGGTATAGTACTGAATTACTGAGACAGTTACTGCTCTGATTCCTGGTTTAAGTATGGTTGATGGCTCCTGTTATCTCCTTGCACCCATGTGAGCTGGAGTGTCTTCTCCTCAGTGTACCCTTAGAGTCGGTATCATCCAAATCACATAATCCAAAATGCAGTGGTAAAACACAGAGTCTGGCCAGTCACTTCTGGAATGAAAAATCCGACCTTTTTAGGCCAGCCCAGTGTTGCCTATGAAAATGGACGTTGCACTGTGTTCAATAGAGGCAGTACTTAACACGTCTCTTTAAAGTGAGCATTAGGTTTATGTCAGCTTAAGGTATCTTTATACCTTAGTTGTTAGATTGTTCTGCAGGTCTTTCAGAATTAATGGTTAAAGGCTTTTATTGATGTTTGTGCCCCCTGTATCGTATCTGACAGGCAAGTCTTGATGCTTTAACTAAAGCATTTTAACTTTAATTCCAAATTCTAACAATCTTTCTAAGCAGAGACAGTTTGGTAAGTGTCTGATCATGGGCTGTTACAGTTCGTGATCCAGAATATTTCATGCACTAACATTCATCAATTAAAGAAGTAATCTGAACAGAGAGTAATAATACCTTTGTCTGCAGCAGTTTATGGTGTCAGAACTAGTTGCTGTCATTACTCTGAGCTGTTGCCTAGCTAAGAAACAAGTGCTTTTGGACCAAACTTATAAATGGAGATTCATAGGAGCTAAGAGAAGCTGCACAACTGGGCCCTTCATTCCTGTTTCATCCCTTGCTAGTGCAAGTCGTGAGTGTTACATTATTTCTCACTCAAGTCTTGCACAGATTAAGGATTTTGGGGAGGGGAGAACAACCGTTTTCGATAATGTGTGTTGGGCACATCTTTCAAGCTGGGATTGTAGCACAAGCTTCTAGAAGCTGTAGCTAGGAAACAGTTGGTTCATTACTGTTCTACAGAACAACTCATGTATCAGGTTTGTTTGTCTCCCAAAATGCTGATACAACTGAAGCACAGATGGCTCAGTAGTTCAGTTTATTTAGCAGTTGTTTCTGGAATTGTATTCATTTGACTGAGACAAAGGACTTCAGATTGCATTTGATTATGGTGGGTAAGCTAGATACTTGTTTACCACCAATAAAACCTGAAAAGTAAGCCTTGTTAAGCACCTTTTTGTTGGCTTAAGCCAGAATAAGTGCAGCAGTGCTTTAAAAGCTTTTCAGAGTACTTTAGATACCATATCAAGACAGACAAAATTCATCATCAGGTTCATAATTCATTTTCTTAACTTATACAGACCAAGTATTGATGGTGTTATTAGCAATTAAGGCTTCTCCTAGAGTAGAGAATTGCAAAATAGATATCCATTTTTTACATGGACATCTACATCTGTCTGCTCTGGTTGTAGAACTCGCTGTAGAATGCCAACTGGAGAGACACACACTGTCCTCAAAACAGAAACCCCTTTTTGATAAACTGATGAGAGTCTTTTAGGGGGAATGTTGTGCTGAAATTCTTTGAGTAGCCTTTTTTTCATCTTTTTAAAAATGGAAACTCAGTTGGATATTGCAGGCAAAAGTAATAGCAAATACTAGAAGTGAATCCAGAAAAATAATGAAAATTTGATACTTGTGTCTGCAGCCTCTTCCGTAGGGATTTAACTTTCTGTATTCAAGTTCCCTTCTCAACATCTGTTAACTTGGATTTGGTTTTTGATCACTATCTACAGGATTTCTTGTGGATGTTTTTGGTATTTCTGTTTGTTTCAGTAAGATGTGATAAGGGGGAGGTGGAAAGACAGCTTGTCCCAAAATATATTCCCCAAAGCATGCAGGGTAGAAAGAAGACATCTGGGAGAAAATTCCTGTTTGCTTCAAGTTACAAAATTTAGAGGACAGGGAATGAAACACCCAGAAGTGTTGAAAAATGTTATTTAATATCTCTGAGGGTAAACACAAAAATAATTAGTAGGACAGCTTAACTAATGCAGTCACTCTCAGCTGTTAAACAAAAACCAGAGAACTTCTAGGTTTTCTGAAATTCTCCAAGTGGAAAGTAGTTATCCCATACAATAAATCTAGGTCATTTGCTTCAGTTCAGTAGTTCACTCAGGCTGCCGTTGGAAAACTACTGGGATGGTCGGAATATGCTCAACCACTGAGCCGCAACAGCAGTTGTCTCTCTGTACAGGCTGAATGAGGCCAGGTTACGTCCACTTTTTTGGGTGGAACAGAAAGTAAGTAATTTTTTAAAATGTAGGGGATTCACATGAAAATTTGGATCCGGCACAAAATTTTTGCAGTTGCCATTGGAAACTGCCTACTTACAGTTACAGTGAGTTGATTTCCTCGGCTCTGGCAAGATCTTAGGGCAAGTTTTTAACTGAAGAAATCGGCTTCAAAATCATAAACGATTCACAGCTTACAACATTAATCTTTTTACTTCCCTTTCTGCTCTTTGGACTTAAGCCCAACTTTGAGTTATTAGTTATTTCACCAGGTTCCACTCTTGCTCTTGGTTTGAATATTAGTGACAAGCAGTGAAACAGGGTCATTTTTCTTGTGAATGAGAAGATAGAGACAAGAAAACTTGAGACTCAGTAAACTTGCTGAGCAGAAATGATAAAATACTGTTGCTTCTTCTTAGGCCTCCCGCATTGTTTCAGTAGTTTTTCAATACAACAGGTTGAGTGGAAATGTGAAATTTATCTTTTCCATCTGCTCTTCCCAGTTCTCAGGTCTGCAGTACCTGAGGCATCATATGTCAAGAGGTTTCCCTCTTATAGGAAAAAAATGTACAGAAGTTTAAATGATATGCTGCACTGACTTGTTTTGAGCTGGTCGTTTGAATTGTTTTTGCTCTTAGTTAATAAAAACAGATGGGAATGTGAAAACACATTAGACTAGTGTTATGTTGAAATACACAAAAGCTTACAAAAATGGTTTCCTTGTCTAAAGTACTGTACTGGTGGTTCAGTTACCTTCAGATTTTTATTAAGGCAGGTGATGTGAGGGTCTGTCTACTGAATCAATGTAAAGCTGTGTCAGTTCCTGTCATAGATGCAAATATTTAACCTATGCAAATATTTAACCTCTCTACCCAACAAAAAATGCTTCAGGCTGGTGGTTGTTTCAGTTAGCATAAGAAAATACTTAAAGGAAATTGTATAACCGGCTTGGAAGAAGAAATTAATTTATTTTCTCTTCTACTCAAAGGTGTTTAGAGTAGTGTTAATTTTACACTTGAAAACAATAAATATTTTTTTTAGAAACATCGTAAAATGGATTCAGTAATTCAGACCTAATGTCTTTTCCTGTAGCTAATCTCCAAGGACCTTTGGAAGTGCTAATGTGGATTTTGGTTAGCTAAATCAGTTTGTCTTGGCAAGAATGAAAACTACTTCATCAAAGTCAATGCTGCTTTTTAGTCTCGGAGACTGTTCTGTGGGGTGGGGGCAAAAGTTGAACTACAACACTCCTCAAAAGACTGGATGGAATGTTGTGGGATCGCTGAAGTGAAGGCCTAAGGGGCAGACTGGGTGACTATTTTTGTGTAGCAAGCTGTGTTAAGACCTGGTATTCTGCAATGCTGTCAGATTTCTTCAACATGTTTTATAAAAATACATCTCTTGGGTTTGTAGGTGCCTTTCGTTCCAGTTTGCAATTAAGGTTGGCAATGCGTGAATCAGTGCTTTAGGAGAGAACGAGGTTTAAAGAATGGAATTCGTGCAGAACCACTCCAGAGGCAGACTGAGGAGTGGGAAAGCACTCTCCTTCAGGTCGTATGAGAAATCTAGTCCTTCTGCACTTAAACCCAAGGATTGTTTCAATAGTGATAAAATTCCAATAGTAAGGAAACTGAGGTAGTAGAAGTTGAGTTTTCATTGGTAAAACTCAGCTTACTGTGTTGGCTTTTTGTGTTTGAACTCATAATATTAAATGTTAGTTCTTCTCAAGTCTTCAAAGTTAATTGAAAACCAAAGTGTTGAGGTTCCAGCTCTGTGCTTGGACAACTGATGTGTGGAAGAAGAATTCAGAGGAGGAAAGCTATAAATGGTTGTTTCTGTGGTGAAAGATCAGATTGCCTTTTTTTGTGTTATTTCATAGAATCACAGAATGGTTTGGGTTGGAAAAAAACTCAGACATCATATAGCTCCAATCCCCCTGCCCTGGGCAGGGACACCTTCCACTAGACCAGGTTGCTCAGAGCTCCATTCAGCCTCGCCTTGAACATTTCCAGGGATAGTGCATCTACAGCCTCTCTGGGCAGCCTGTTCCGGCGCCTCACCACCGTCACAGTAAAGAATTTCTTCCTATCCTAACACCTAATCTAAATCTTTCCCAGAGCTGAATGCAGCACTCAAGGGGGGGGTCTCACCAGAGGAAAGTAGAGGGGGAGAGTCCCCTCCCTTGACCTGTTGGCCCCATGGCTTTGTGTCCAATCCATGGTATATTTGGCTCTCAGGGCTGCAAGTACCCTTTGCTGAGACATCTCAAGCTTCTCATCCACCAACAACCATCAGCCCTTCTCCCCAGGGCAGCTCTCGATCCAGTCTCTGCCTAGACTGTACCTGTGCTTTGCTGTACGTGTGCTATTTGAATACAGATGAGTTGTTACTGCTGCCTTTCTAGAGCAGAGAAGCTCAAGAGTCTTCAGGGGCCTTTCTTTAGAACCCGGAATTCTCTTACATAAGAGCATGAGAAATGCTGAGTGTTGTTCAATGCTGCAGCTTGCGTCCTGGGTCACGTATTTTGAGGAATCTATAACCAGTACACAGAGCTACTCAGCGGGGGCAAGCAGAATGGTCCAGTGGAAGGAATCTAAAAACATTGTACAAATATGCCGAGATGGAGGCATGACAGCTGAAGTTCAGTTGAAATTAGTAAGAAACCTGGAAGGCACAGGAAGATCTGTACCTACTGCTTTATGGAGCAGAGGACCTATTGATAAAATTATAAAAGCTTTTTACCTCTGTTTTTATTGGTAGGTGAAGGATGTACAAGCTGATGCTGTTAGAATTGTGGCAGTTTGTTTTCTGGAGTTTTGTTGTTACATTTGTTTTGGGGTTTTTTCCCTGAAGAAGGTAAAGGGAAGATTTTATAATTATTCTTCTGTACAAAGGGTAGCATATAGAGAAGTTTGCTTAGTTGTGCCCAGTGAAAGTGTAAGAGACAACAGTTCATTTTGAAATGTGAGAAATTCCAATTAGGTGTAAGAGAAAAAATACTTCCCTGTGAGGATGACCAAACCCTGGGAAGGGCTTATGCCTGGAGAGCTTGTGTAATCCTCAGTCCTCGGAGGTCTGTGGAACTCAACTGAGCAGCCTGATTTGATTGGACCTACTCTAAGCAAATGCTGGACTGCATAACCTCCAGAGTTCCCTTTCAGCCTTAAATAGTCTGTAATGGCATGAGTCACTAGACTGGCAAGCTTGTAGAATTAAACTGTCCTTATATTTTTAGATTATTAGTCAGATTTCAGGAAGCGTAGTATTTGAGTTTTCCCTCATTACCACCAGTGTTTATGACCCATGGATTAGCTATGTAAAAACATCATCTTGTTTTGACTGTTTGAGTAAGGACTGAAGTTTTTGCTTGGCTTACAATATTTTTAAGCTCACAGTTATTTTAGAAATTGCAGAATGATTGACCTTATGTATAGAAGATGGGTTTTTCAGTTGTTTTCTGCTGTATTGTTTCTAAGGATTCTCAAGGTGTTTATATCTTCAGTCTCCTAGAGAGATAACTTTTGGTTAGATGAGCCCCAGAGCTGATGTGGCAGCATCAAGTAAACACTTGAAAACTCTCTGAACATACAACTGAAACAAGCACAGGTTAAGCAGTAAAGTATATTGGGTTAAGTACTTAAAATACAACCATTTTGAGAATTTAAGTAGAATGGCAAAAATAACAATGTGTTTTCATCTTCAGAGTACTTACCTGGTGTTTGTGTTTGTGGATTTTTGGCGGGGTGGGGGAGTGGGGTCATGGGTTTTTTTTAAAGTCTTTCCAGTGATTAATGAATCTGGAGAATGATTGAAGAGGTGTGAGCAGACTCAAACTCTGAGAAAATGAAATAGAGTGTTTGGGGAAGATTAAGACATAATCAGTTCCCCTGTGGAAGTGCGAGGTTGTTTTCTAAACTGTTTGAGTATATGGCTAATACTTTTTCTAAGGTCTGATTTATCCAAGCTTGCTCTCCTTTCAGAAGACTAAGGAATACATTTTTAAGTGATTTCAAACCTCAATTTATGTATGTTCCACTTCAGAACATAGAACTTAACATTTCAGGTGCTTAGTTTGATTTAAAAACTAAAAATTAGTTACATTGGAGGGAAAGATTTCATTCACTGGATGTCAATTTAATTTCTGTTACAGCAAAACATGTCTTGAGATTGTATCCAACACCATAAATTAGAGTTTACTTCTGCCATCTCACTTAATCTCTTCGAATTTTTAAAAACAAATAATACAACCAGCATGAACAAAGGCCTGTGGGGAAGATAGTAAATATGAAGTTTTTGAAAGTAATATTTTCAGTATGCAGCAAGATAGTCAAAATATCTCATCCATAAGGCTTAAACTTTTCTTTACAGAAAGAGGATTTTTTTTCCCTCTTCCTCTTTCCCACTGAGACACCAGTGATAAAGTTGTTGCTTTATTTAAAATGTCACAGTTATCTAGTACAGTGTGAAGATGGCCGTCCCTAGTATGCAAAGAGGTGGAAGTAATGCAACAGACTGTACAGTGAGTTATTTTCTTCCCTAGAACAATGAAGGCAGGAATTACACAGTAGCTCCTACAAGACGCTTCCCTGCACTCTTAAGGACATCTGACTGCATGAAATCTGATTTCCTTCATTAAAACTGAAATGAAAGGAATGCATGAAATGGGGAGATGCAGTTATTTTTGCATGACAGGATAAGTACAGATGGGGATATGGAGTTGTTTCTAAATCTGAAAGAGCATTTTAATGCCACCAGTATTACAGGCACTGCTCTACTAATACAGTTAACCTATGCAATAGGATTTAATGAGGCCACAATTTTCAGTTTCTATTCCTGTGGTAGAACTGCAGTGTAAATCCCAGCTACTAATTTCTGGTGTGTTCATGTGCCAAGTCATGGAACAGATGAAGGAACAGATTCATCAAGGAAGAAGAAAATTATCAAATAAATTCTCGCATTGGTTAGTTCCTTCATTGGATTCATCATTCAGCCACTAATTCTGGGAAGGGTCAGACAGTGGCTGGAAGTAGTGAAGCTGTTGCTGCCACACGGGAGGAAAATTGGTGCTAAAGTGAAGGGTGAGCTGAGACATTTGTAGCCTGGCAGTAATGTTCTGGAGCAGCACTTCTGACAAACCACAGTGCTCACGTGAACACCTGGCTCAGGTCTGGTTTCAGTTCCTGTGTCACTGCAAAATAAGCCTGTGCTTGAAGCACCTGGAGTGTGCTGTAGGGGTGCTAGAATGGTGCTAGATGAGGTTGAACTTGAGTTTAGCTCATTTGGCTTTAGAGTTGATGCTTCTGCAACTGGCAGGAGTTGGGAAAACAGGGAGTTAGCAGATACAGGGAAACCAAGGGAGGCATGGAATACAGCCTTGTGTAATGAAGGCTACAGAAAGGCAGGGGCTGTTAAAGGATGGAGTCAGTTTGGTGTGGTTAAATAATCTCCCTGGAAAATAATGAGCTTTAGAATTTACACTTTATGACTAAACTTGTTAATCCAACATTTTCATGGAGCTGATGTCATAACATGCATTAGAGACAAAGTCAGCAAACTCTGGCTCATTCTTTTAACAAGGGCTGCAAAAGAAAAAGGAATTAAACTTGGCGCAACTTACTGAGGGCAACTGTTAAGGTGCAGATCCTTCCAGGTTACTCTGGGACATCCATCAGGTGTGCAGGAGTGCAGCTTGGCTGTCAGGAACTCCTCTCTAAACCCAGGTGGGAAGAGGGGACGCATAAAAATTGAGGAATTGAGGGTGGATACCCAAGAAGAACATAGGCACTTTCCCAGGGTGTGCAGGGTATGGAACTAAAAAATCCAAAGCCTTGACTAGAGCTAAACTGGAAAAGGACATGAGCTATAACGAGGGATTTTGTGTAGGTATATTGGCAAGAGAAGGCAAAGCAAGGAAAATGTGAGACAGAGGGTAATGGAAGAATTAAGTTCAAGAGTAACTAATTTTGACAGTATGCACTTAAGAAATTAGTTAGAACAGATATTTTTATGGATTAAATTGCTCCATTACAGAAAGTGGGTGATAGTTGCATTCTGAGGAAGCTATAATGAATCCTACTCTTAAAAAGCAAAGTTCTTAAGAGTATTTGGAAGTGAACTTGCAGTTTTTATTTTCCTGTCCTTCCATGAAAAGTTGACAGCCATGTTTCAACTGACATTGATACTTAAAGACCTCCTAATTGAATATTCTTCTGTTATCCATTTTATGTGACTTTTGGAAATAGGGCGTAAAAGTCTTCTTTCATGTCTTCTTGTTTAGTAATTGGAGATTCACAGAGGCTTTTCTTTACCCATAATCAGATTTTAATAGAGGGGATTAAAGCAATTACCTGGGAACTGCTGTTTCTGATGTTTCATGTGTTGAACCGGTTTTTAATGTTACTGCATAGCTGGTGCCCTGGGTCTTCGATCTGAAAAGAAAAATGGTGCTGATGTGGTTTATGCCAGACAGCCTTGAATGGCTGACCAAGTAAACTCAATGTATTCTGGAAGGTCATTGGAGAGGTGATCATGTCTTTTCTTTTGCATGGGAAAATTACTTTTTGAAGCTGTGCACAAGTATTTGCACAATTGTTAGTGAATTTGCGGGTCTGCTCTAGAAAGTGAAAATAAATAATCATCTTTCAGGAGTAGCGTGACCTTTGACTGAAGCTATGTTTTATTTTGAGGGTGATACCTTTCCTTGATCCTGGCTTAATTGTATCTCCTTCAAAGTAGTGTCATAACTATTAACCTCGTTGTTGCTCTGTTAGACTCTAGAAGATGGCAGAAGTCCCATAAAACTTCTTTGAAGAATGGTTCTGTCACTTTTTTTGGTCTAGTGCAGGGAGGGCTTTGCACCTGTGGGTGTAAAGGAAAAATTAAGCTCCTTTTTGTCAGTTCATGTGGATTCTGACCATATGCCTCTGCAGGATATGGTAATTTTTCATGTAAACATTCAGCAGCTGAGTTTCAGCCCACCAATGTATTGGTAACACTTTGCTGTCTCAGAGTTCAGTATTGAGAATCGTCACATCATAAGATTGCTGATACCCAAGTTCCTAAGGTTCAATATGACATGTTTGGCTAGTATTATTCAAAACCACAGCAATTTTGGAAAACTTGACATAGAGAACTTTTTTCTTTGAATCCTTACCTGGGTGCTGTTTCCTGCACCAACCTATGACAGGGCTTGAGAGACCGCTTTGTCTGATTGTGTTGACATAATCAGTCACGCCTTCACCAGAGCTTTACTATTTGTGAGGGGGTCTCAAGTCTTTATCTTTTGCTTAAAGATTGAGTTACAAACCCCCTGCCGTGGGCAGGGGCACCTTCCACTAGACCAGGTTGCTCAAAGCCCCATCCAACTTGGCCCTGAGCAGGGGGATTGGAATTTGATATTTAAGACAATTTCAGCATGTACTCCTGTACTGTGTAATGTGCACATTACAAAACATACCCCAATGGAAATTCTGGAAAAATGGAAATTAAAGATGCTCTAAAGATGAAATAAACACTATTTTTGCATTTTATTAATAGTTCAAAATATATTTTCACACCCCAGTGGATTGTCTTGTGGATTGTCTCTGGGCTTTCATACTTCACTTTGGAAACCACTGCTTGTCCTACGGAGAGTTGCCCTGGGCAGTATAAATAGGTGATCTAAAGCCCAGAGAGAAATTATCAGTGAAGAGTCCTGCAAGTTTTTTGATGTACATGTGTTAGTGACCGCATTTGAAACAAGTGGTTTTGCCAGAGTTTGATCCCTGTATCTTAAATACATTGGTTTATCTTCCCTTCGTACTTCTGTATTTCTTGGACTGGCAGTAGGAAAGGCCAAGTAAAGCTTTATAACATTCGGTGGTCTGTTTTACAGTGGCTTTTCACACCTTTGACACAACTGGATATTTGACTTGGTTTATCACAAAATACAGGAGTACTTGTTTTTTTTTAAATTTTTGTAACTTACATAATTTCTTTGTTCTGTTAATTCAGACTAAAATGTTCTGATGTTTAACTTTGAATGTTGATGATATGTGTTCTGAGTGCCAGTATTCAATGCCGCGTAGTCTACGTTTGGGACATCTCTATTTGCAGACTTTTTGCTGGGCACTCCCCTACAAATAAGTTTTCATCATCTTTGCAGGGATCTTAGAAACACTCGGAGTTTGGGTGTTGTTTTTTTCCCTCTGAAAGTTCATTGTCCAACAGGAATTTATTCCACAGCCATCTTAGGAGAGAACAGAGGATCTTTGTTTTATTCTTTAAAAACAAAGAAAAATTATTATAGTATAAGCCAGTGAGCCAAATAACATTTATAGGATTAAGGAAGTGAGAGCTTTGCTGTACTGTCCTAATCTTAAGATGTGATGATTCTAACTTTCCTTTGGAATGTGAACTTTATGTGCTGTCCCAGGACTTAGCTTGCCTGGCCTTCCTCCCATGCTCCTTTACTTACCATGTCTCAACATGTGTCAGACTTCACAAGGGTTGTTGGAGACTTTTTGGGTTAGTTTTTGTATATATATTCATGGGGTTGGCTCCTCAGACTTGTGCACCCAATCCCTAATGTATCAGCAAATATGATGGGTTATTTAAATGCCAGTTGTTTTAAAATTGATGGGAAGTGTCCATGAGCAAATAAAAGTATGGGTAGAGTTTAATGTTCAACATCAGTACATGCTGCTTCCTTATATGCTTTTTCAGACTATTTATGTTCTATTAGCTTACTTTGATCTGGATGATTTTTTTTTATTGGAACTTAATTGTCAATGAAATTCAGCAGATGAGAAGCTACATCACAATGCTATCTGCTACAAGGGTACATTATGAATAATTTAATTAAGAGGAGAATAACGAGGTCATCTTGTCATTTGACTAGTAGTGTAAAACTGATTATATAGAACATCAAAAGCAGAATAAGATTTCCTTCTGGCAATCTTCTCTTCCATTCTTAGGAGGAAAGTAATGTCTGGAAGATATATGTCAATCCCTCTATTCTGTGCACTTTCTAGAAATTTGGGACAGGAGTGAGGGAACTGCAGGGGCTCTACAGAGAAGTATGAATTGGTGCTGCAGCTGAAATCCTTCTGATTGTTTTTCTGTGGAGGTGCAGGGCTTTGGGGTATGATGCTAAATTTAGTCACTTCCTAAAATACTAAGATTCCTTGCACATAGGAACAAGAAACCACTTACCACACAGCTTGTCTGTAGTTGGTTTCCAGTAACTTCTTGTCACTAATGAAGGGCAGTAAATCAGTTTATCCTTAGTTGCACAATCCAAGGTGAGGAAACAAAGCTGATTAGGCACTCAGTAAATTAAATTTTGTTTACGCCTTAAGAGATGTCTCAATCCACTCGTATGAGAGGCATTAGAATACAACTTCCTGTGGCCTGATTTGGTTGACTCTTCAGACTTGTTTATATCATGTAGAATTGGCAAGTGCTATTTATAAAACCGAGTGGACAGTTTCATAATTGGGTTTTAAATTATGGATGGCCTGGACTCACTTGCTGGTAGTTACGATGCCGACTTCTATGCAGCTGGTTTCTCACTGTGCAAAACTTCGATATTTGTAGAAGCAGATAAAGGAACTTTGATAAAGTAACTTAGCCACATAACTATGATCCCAGTTGTGGGGCAGGAGAAGCAAAATGAGCCACAGGGAGCATTTTGTACAAGCTCTAATGATTTTTTAATTGCTTTGGGTTATTTTAAATCATGAGTTATCTAGTGCACTTGGTACTCGTTACACCTGAGGTGCACTATGGAAGAAGGGATCATGGTTGTCTTACTGTCATAAATGCAGATGTGAGGGAATAGAAGTGGAGCGACTTAATTTTCATTTTTCTTGGGCAGTGCCTGAAATATTTGGGTGGAACATTCTTCAGCATGTTTGAAGGTGTTGGATGTCTTTCAGGCTCTTCTTGATGTGTTAGCTCTAAAATCTTGCTGATTAGATTGTTTTTGTTGAAGGGTGAAGATGTCAACCGGACACTTGAAGGTGGGAGGAAGCCTCTTCACTATGCAGCAGACTGTGGACAGCTTGAGATTCTGGAATTTCTGCTCTTGAAAGGAGCTGACATTAATGTATGTATTAATGGATTTGCAAACAGGTCTCTAGGGTCTTCCCACACACACAGAGGGGATTGGTATGAGTGCCTAAATGGTTGCCGAAAGATGTAAATCAAACTAAACTATTCTTTGCATTTAAAAATATTTGAGAGGTGGGATTCTAGAGATTAGAAGCTTAAAATTATACTTATTAAATGTTTTAATTCTGTTTGGACACACTGGAAAAAGTTCTTTGTAGCTGTAAAAAGTAATTTGACCACAATTAGAAAGATGAATCCAGTTCTCACATCAGAATAACATTTACAATGCATATTGACATTTGTTGGAAGGGATTTCAGAAGACATCCTTTGCCAGGGCAGGATCAGCTGTTTAAATTAGTGTGCTTTTTTTTTTCTTCTTTGGAGACATTCTTTCCTGCATAAGTCATTTTGCTGTAGCTTGACATGCATGGCTTCTTGTTTTGAAAAGACTGGACTGAGCTATAGCAGCTCTCTGGAAGTTAAGTTCCTAAATACTTTAACCATGCACCCCAGATGTTGTGCCTTGGAATGCTTGTCCAAAAGTTAACATGTAAGACATCTTCGCTTTAGTTCGTTACAAAAATGTTTAGATTTTTCTCCTGGATGTCTCGAGAGATTATCTCTTCCTTGGGAATTTTCCTAACTGGGGAAGAGTTAAAAATAGCATTTCAGTAGCTCCATTTCTTATTCTTTCCAGGACTATAGTTTAGAGAGAAGACAGCCAAAATAATGTTTCAGCCAAAATTGTTTTGTGAAGTGATGCTGGATGTGAAATGGGAGAATTAGGAGTAGTGTTTTTAAATTGGGCAAAATTTGTCAGCTGAAACTCCACAATTTCCATCATTGACCTAAAATTACAGACAAGCTTTGGGAACTGTAGAAGTCTTGTGGAAGAAATGTCTTGCTATTACCTCGTTTTTAAACAATAACTTCTGTTTTTTAAAAGGAGAGGAAAAAAATCCAGTGGAATGCATTTCTGGCTAATATTCTTAAATTTTTACTTCCTCTACTGTTGACTAAAAAAAAATTTAAAACTTACGTGAAACCTTATAATGCTGTGTGAAATTGTCCTTCAAGTAACTGTATCTCAATTTACAGGCTCCAGACAAACACAATATCACACCACTCCTATCAGCAGTCTATGAGGGCCACGTCTCCTGTGTGAAATTGCTTCTGTCAAAGGTGAGATACAAATGTTTAGAACAACTTATCCATTAGCGAAGTGTATTACTGTGATTTTTTTTTTTTTTTCAGTAGGACTGTGATGCTCCAGATGATATGTTCAGAACATCAAACAAATGCCATTTGTCTTGCTAAACTCTGATCGTGGAAAAAGATAGCTGAAGGACAAAGTTGCAGGACTTCTGTAGTGTAGCAAAAGTAACAGTGACCGTAAGAATACTGTGGGCTCCAGGTAGAGAGCAGAACTGCAAATCAGTAAGGGAAAAAAATGCATTCCTTTAGTGGATTTGGCTTTGGCAGCTGTTTAAGTGTTTCATGTGAAGGAATCTCTGCTGTGAAGTTGCTCAGAGGTGTGGTTTCCCTCAACTTTTGCCAGATGACTGAGAACCCATCTGGGTTGGCAGAGGGAGGGGAAATAAAAGTAGCAAGCCAAGCTTTCTCTGTGGTACAGCTTGTAAATTTTGTCCTGGGGAGAATAAGCTTAATCTGTCTCTGTTTGCACTTTGATTTATATTACAAAGGTGATCAATTTTACAAAGTCAATAGTTAATTGAAGCAATGTTTTGTCTCCCTTCATTTGCACTCCTTCTTGATTACACTTACGTCATTTGGCCAAAGGATTTCTTGCTGTGTAATACTTTCATGTGTCACTTCCAGGATAAAGTTTTCCTGAACTGCCTTAATGTTGCATGAATTTCACTTAACGTCTTTGATCTTGTCTGATTTTAGTTATGCTTTTTTGTAAACAAATGCAGTGACTGTTAATTTAGGATTCAAATGGTGTGGCCCACTTGTTTAAATTTATTGTGAGGACTGATCTTTCATTCAGGGTCATCAAAAAAAAAGGTATCCTTTCTCCCATGTTGATTTATTTCCATTTCTGTTTTGGGGGGTTTTCCATTCTGGATAAGTTCCTCAAATAATAAACTACTTTCAGATTTCTTCATGCAGAGTTAAATGTTGATTGCTTCCATTCACATGGGCTAGCTGATGAAATATTTATAAACTGGAAGTTTGCTTATCAGCTCAGTCTGTTTGAGGCAGGGCTTATATGTAGAGGTTGTTCTGTCTCTTAACACAGTTATTTTATGACCCTTGTTTAAACACTTGTTTAAACATGTCACGCCTTGTTTGTACCATAGTCATGTGTTCTTTGGTAGCAGATAGCTGGGAATCAGGATTCAACCCTTACTGAAAGGTCTAAAAATTACTGACTGTTTAATGTTCTTCCCAGTTACTGAGCCACTGTTTTCCATTGCTTTCTGTGGTGTATGGACTGTGGGGATGTTTGTAAACCTTTCATGTGAGACTCTTGAGCTGTTGAGAGGGAGGAGAAGGAGGAGTATTTCAAGAAATGTTTCAAGCACTGATCCATGTTTTTCTTTAATAATCTGAATACTTGATTTGTAATGTAAAAAGTTGTGGGTTTTTAGTGTAGGAGAAACCAATATGTTAAAACAGACAGTTAACAGTTTGAAAGCTTCTAATGGAGGGTGAGGTTTGTTGCATAAGATGCAACAAAGTTCACCCATTTGTTAACTTCCAAAATAGTTCTGCCTTTGTAAAATAGCTAACACGATTCGATTTCTGCTTTCTACTAAAAATGTGTTACAAGAAATACCCTGTTGAGTTGGGCAGTTTAGCACCTTTTTTCTTCTCTGACAGTGGCAAAAGGAAGAGTTGTGAGTATGACCACGTCTGCTCACTCATTCCCCTCGTTCAGGGTTGCTGTGCTGGGGATTTCAGAGGTGCACACATCTGTCCCCTCTTCAGAAGTGTTGACAGATTTGTTGACCATGAATCATCCATGTGCTTTTTGAGCAAGAAGACATCTGCCTCAGTTGTGTCATCTGGCAACTCTTTTTTAGCAATTTGCTGCTTGCTGTGTAAACCACTCTTCTCCCAGCTTTGTTAAGTGCCCCCAGTGCTGGTTGCACAGTTTGGTGGGAGCTCCTGTCGTGGGTTCTGGGTTTGTTGCTCTGGGTTTTTTCCGGAACTGCCACCAAGTAGCTCCCGTGTGGCTCTCGGAGCTCGTTTAACATTTGTGCTTTGCCTGGTGGCTTAAGTGGGCAAACATTCTTGTTTGTTATTACCCTGCCAAGGAGAGGGTGTTTATATTTATTTGTGTATGTGTATTTTCAGAGTAGAACATAACGGAAATAATAGTAACTTCTTACTTTGGGGAAGTAGAGAATACTGTGGAATCATTGTACTTTTATGAGTTTTTTATTAAAGTTGCTTCCAGGCAGTGTTGTGCTTCTGCAAATTAAAGTCCTCTTGACCTGACCTTTATTATTACCTTCTCTTTTTATTGAATGTAGGCAGGAATCTTTCTGTCTAGCTAATGGGCCATTTTCTTAATTTATTAGCACTGAGTTTAATAAATGGTGTCCTCCTTAGGTATTCATGACCCTCTTATCCTACATTCAGTAAAGCTGGTTTAGAAACTCAAGTCTTGCATGTCAGTAACTTTTCTGAAGTATTTTTCTGAGGGAGGAAAGCAGTCCTATGTTAAAATTAAAAGCTCTTTATACTTCAAAGTTACCTCAGTTAACAGTTATCTTTTGTACCCTAAATGCTGGAACATTGGTGGAGAGTTTTATAAACTAAAGTTCTTTAAACTCTGTCAGGTCTGTCAGGTTACTGCATAGTTCCATTTTTCTTCAAGTCAAGATTTTCTGAGCTTAACATCAAGGAACAGCTTTGAAGCCTTGATTTCCACATAGATTCTAATCTGAGTGCTATCAAAGCAGCAGAAATAATCAACATCTGCAAAAGAAGCCATCTGTACTCTTAGTTGCTTTTCTTTTCCCTGGACAACTAAGATTATAAGTGTTGAATACCTCTTAAATCTCTCGGGGGTTATTTTAGGGGAAAAATAAATGTTTCACAAGCAGTGTTCCCGTGGTTTCAGCCCAACCATGTGTTTGCAGTGACCAAATTGTCACTTGTTGGGAACAGCTGATTCATCTCACGTTCATATCCCAAAGAACTGCAACATCCTTGTGCATTGAGCCAGGTGATAGAGAGGTGATCCTACAACTGCTCCTGTCACTGGTGTGAACTCAATGCATGTCTTGCACTGAGTGTCTCTAGGGGCCATGAGGAAGGTGAACAGCTCCTAGAAGATCACTTTGGCCAGCGGACCACAAGACTGCCAACGCTGCCTTAAAAACCACTGCAAAACCATCTTTTTCGAATGACAGGTTGAGTATATGCAAGCAAAGAGTGTACAAGTTTCAGAGAGGGAGATATCCTGCGCTGAGAAAAGTAGTATTGGTAGAACATCACAGTGGGATCAGATCCAATTTATTAGACTGTTAAAAAAGTTTAGGAAAGTGAGGGTCATCTTGGGAACAGACATGGTATTATGTATGAAAGTTCATTGGGGCTTTGTGTGTTTAATCAGTAAAGAAGCTATGGAAATTCTAGGTCCATTATGTTCTTAAACTACTGGGTGTCCTTAATGCTGACAATCTTCCTTATAATTGAGAAGGGGTTTGTACTTATTCTGCGGAGAGCTTATGCATAAACTGAAGACAACCCTCTGCTGTACACACTTTTGACAAAGAGTGTTTGTACCCACAGTGTTTTTCCTGTCATTTAATAGAGCAACTACACATATTTTCAAGTGAGATTTGCATATCGTCTTGCAGAGTTGTTCTGAAATCAGTCCTGTGAGCTCTAATAACTTTTGTCCCCTAATTTAGCTACCCAATTTACAGTTTAGTCTGTGTTTTCCCTTTTATAAATATGATTACACAGTGCTCAAAGCAAATGTGACTAGGTAATCACTCTGTTTCCCTTCTTTGGTTCTCCTCCCATAATTCTGGCACCGTGCTTGTGCTTACTTGCAGCAGTTTATTCTAATTCTTCAATTTATCCACTTGGCTCATTATCTTCTGTTCTCCTGTTGCCTCCCTGTTCTGTTTTGTTGGCCTTTTAGGTGTACGCATAACTCTTTCAAAACAAACCTGAGTAGTTTTGGACTTGGAATGATTTTGTGGTGTTGCTTTTCTGATGTATCAATAGGGACTTTTTTTTTTCAGAATGGAAGAGAAGCACAATCCTTGATGAGTGTGGCTGTTCTATATTCTAGAATGAATATAGTATGATTTGCTAGTAAATCAGCTCTTCCAGGTGTTACCTGTCTAATTTAGCACGTGAGAGCTTCTTGCACCATAGCTTTTGCAGAAGGGTGTAACACTGAATTTTTGCTTTTGTAAGAGTAGTTGCTGGAAACAAAAAATCCATCTGTTTCTAAGATTAACTGATAATTTGTTGAACTTGCAACTTGCTGTGTAACAAAAGTTACGTGGCTTTTTCCCTTATTTTAAATGACGAAGTTGGAACCGCAGGTTAGTTGCATGCTGAATAGTTCTGTACGTAAATCTTGTCTGGTTGGTTTCTGAGTGAAAACAAGGCACTGCAGTAAAAAGCTGTGTGTAATCAATATAGTGATGTAAGGTATGTAACTTTTGACACACTTTGTACTGATCCAGCCTGGCTTTATGAGTTGACAGTCCTTCTCCTTGTCTTTGCAGGGTGCTGATAAGACTGTGAAAGGCCCAGATGGACTAACTGCCTTTGAAGCCACTGACAACCAGGCAATCAAGACTCTTCTTCAGTGACGGATGGACTGATATCTTAAATGTCTCTCCTGTGGCCTCACACTGCTGCCTGTCTGTCACTCTTTGCATCTTCCAGCTTCTTCAGCTAAATACTTTGGGGGGAGGGAAATTCTTTATGAATCAGACTAGTTAGGGGCTTGTATCAAAGATAATCTGGTCGGAGAGGGTTGAAAACTATTATGAACAGTGTCCCTCTAGGACTTCTTTCCAGTGCACAATCTCTTCCCGTTTCTAGTGAAAATGGAAGAAGAAAGACAGACCTTGCTCCTGAATTTTTGGCTTGTGAGCATCCTAGATTAGTACTAAGATTTTTTAGATGGATGGAAGTACTTCCTTTAGATGGAAGGACTGTGCTATGTACCTGAAACTAATTGTGAAGGAGACAATAGTCCCATGCTCTTAGTGTCTGCCATAATCTGAAGTGTAGTAATGTAGGTGGCTGGGTTGCTCTTCTCTCTTCTCTCTCAGTGGGTAGCTTTGTTCTTCTTCTGCCTAAAGCTTTTGTTGCAGTTTTGAGGACTTTTGATACTAGTTATTGGAGCTGTTCTTTATAATGACTGATTGGATGTCACACTAATGTTTTCTGACTGTTGAGCAAACCAAGAAAGACCAGTTGAGGCATGATGGTGTTACACTCCATAATATCTGCCAAGGTACTTTGCATGCTTGAATTTGAAGTCTTTCTACCCCATATTTGTTCTAGTCCAGGACAGATGTTTTAAGTAACTGCTTTTGAGAGAGAGGTCAAAATTTCACTGTAGCTTTTTTTTCCAAAAGGAATGTAAGATGAAATTTCTTTACTCACCACATCAGCATAAAATTCTTAGACATGTGTGAAAGCTCCAGGCTGTTTGGTATGCAAGGATAATCAAGTCAAATGTGAAAAATGAACAGTAATTATTTAGATATTCATATCAGGTGAATATTGTTGCTAAACTTTCCTGGTAAACATGGAACCTTTCTAAGTTCAAATGTAGAAGCAGGAAGATGTACAAGCAGAAGTCTTAACTTGCTCTAACTACTACAGAATTTTTTTAATTGTGCATATCATCAAATCAGCGTTTCATTGTTGAATGGATGAACCTCTTAAATTCCATTAAGGCATGAGGCTTGTTCTGGAAGTTCCCAGTATGACCATACCACATTAACCATTGACTGTTAGATAAGATTTACTGTACCAGTAAGTATGACAGTCTCGATCGTTCATGGGAAGGTATTTAATGATGTTGCAGGCACTCCTGTCACATCTTGTGGTCGTCAGGAATGTCTGAGCTTCTGGCTCTCATCCTGAAAGCTTTCATTAGACTGCTGGTTCACCTAAAACTGAGTAACAGGTTCTGTACCACAAACTATACATCTTCCTCTTTTGGAATACAGATTTCAAACTTTCTGGTAACAAACACAGGACAGAAAAACAAATGTATATAATGTCTCATGCTGAATTCTTAAACAAAAGTAGCTGATATTGTTTTGATATCACTGTTGAAATTGAGAGGATATATAGAAGTAGGCTGGTGACTACCACTTGTATTTAATGGAGACTTAGTTTTACTTGAAAAATGTTGCATATTAGGATTGAATGTCTCAGCTATGAAAAGCATTGCATTTAGAGTGTAAAATGAGAGCAGGAACTGATTTACATCTACACATACCGTAAGAAAAGCAATGGAGAAAACAATCAACTCTGGCCATAAACTGTACAGTGCAATTACTCTTTTTCTTGGAGATAGGTGGCAAGGAAGAACAGAAGGGTTGGAAGTCAGTGATAAGTCAATTGGTGAACTGCTGATAAAAGAACAAGAATATTTGATGAACAGTGCTTTTAATAACTATTTATAAGAGGACTCTTTATTCTTATCTCTGATCAGTGCTGGATTGTCATGTCATTGTAATAGTGTGAACACAGACTATAGGTTTAACTCTTTATTCAGCTATGAAAGTAACAATCTTTGGCATAAATTTGCCTCCATATTATGCTATTAAATACTTAGCTATTCAAATACTAGTCTAGAAAACTGCAATCTGTTTTTATGTGGAGAACTTGATAATTCAAGTTTTTTGTGTTGATTAGTGTCAAGTTGTCTGGCCATAGTGGTTTTGTATTTTTGTTGGGTTTTTTTTTTTTCTTCTGTATTCTTTCCTACCCTTCCCTTTAACTCTCATTGAATTGAGCAAAGAAACATCATCTTTGTACTAACTCTTCTGATGATTCACTGAGGCGATTTTGCCTCCCTTTTTCTACAATTATGGGGACACCTTATTTTTTCTTACTTCACCCTGGGGGGAAAAAAGAAGCAAACAGACTTCAGTGAGTCAAGTGTTAATTTGGCTGTAATATATACCCAAGCTGCCTTTTGAGATAGTTAAAAAGATGGCATTTAATGTTTGGCTTATAAAGAAGAAATACTTTTCTGCTTTTTGCACTACATAACAGGTGTTTAATAATTTTGCCCAGGATTTAAAAGAAAAAAAAAAGTTAAAATAAAAGCTTATGCATTTGTAATTGTCTAGAGACTGGGCTTGTTCATTTGTTTCTTTATTGTTAGCTATTTTGTGGAAAAAATAATGGGTGGCTTCCTCTATCTTTGAGTAGGTCCTAACTAGATAAAAATACCAAACTGTAAATTATTTTTCATTCTATAAACAGAATTTAAATACTTTGTCAGACTGGAATTGCATATACTTGGAAATCCACTCTGTTCTTAAACCTTTTCCTTTGAAATTTGTGCTGAATAAGTTATAAACTTAACTATATTTTGGATTTTGTACCCTCTGCTCCCGTTTTCTTCCAGGGAGCAAATGAGAAAAGGAGTACAATAGTTAAATGGAACACTGATTATTTGAAGAAGAGGCTGGTAAGAATAGAGTGTCCTAGGTCAAGCAATTGCAGTGTTGCATGCAAAATTTCAAAATGAACTTGTCTTAATTATATTTTGTAAATGGATAAACAATCATCTTTCTACTCAGTGACAGAAGAAAATTCAGTGCTCTGTGCATTTTGATATTTGACTTTCTCTTTTCACCATTGTTAACTGTTTTGACACAGTTGGGTTCATCATTATCATGGTTCATAGACATCAGAATGCTAAATGATACTGTATTTTTAAGTTTGTGTTGCAAGAATGAATGGAATAAACTTGAATTGTGCGATATGAGAATGTAGTTTTATTTCCCTTTCTGCTCCTGTGTTTTATTAACCTCGGGCTACAACTTTTTATTTGCCTGGAAGGTATCTAAGCTCACGTGTACAGTGATTAAACTGTCCAGCTGCTTATAAGACTGAAATGTGTAATGGAAGCTGCTTTGAAAACTAAATATATTATGTTCTTTATGGTTGTTTGGGGGGGGCTTTACATTACATCCCTTTAAAAGGGGTTTTGATTATTTTTGTGGTCTTGTAGTCTGCTTCTCCTGCTTAAATGGTAATGCATAATGTTGATGGTTCTTCTATTCAGGTTAAATTCTGAGAGACAATCTGTAGAGAGGAATGTTTCTCCTATTACCTGTGAAGACTGAAGCAATTTGCTTTCTCCTTTACTTTATCAAAGAAATTGAAAACAGTTATTAACAGAAATCACAGCTGAAGTATAAATAAAATTGTATAGAAATGTTTATTCATTATTCTCGTGACATCTTTACAGTGACTTTGTCAATTTCCTTTTATAACTTTGCTTGTCAGTAGAGATCTGGATCCAATTGCCTGAAGTGTTTGATATGATTTATTTTAAAATAGACAGTTATAAAGAAAAGTACAGGAAGATGTGTCAAAGTAGCAGAACTATAAATATCAAAAAATATTTCAAAATAAATTAAATTTTCCTGGTTTTCTCTGCGAAACTTTGAAAAGTTAACAAAACTTCTATTGGTGTATGCACAGCCTTTCAGGTGGAGAGAACGAGTGTGTGTTCTCTGTAAATGCCAAAGCCGTTCAAATGGAGTAATGGCCACTGGTGTGTGTGGGCTTCAGTTCCTGTGTTCATATTACTGGGTCTTCGTTTTGTGGGGGTTTTTGGTGTGGCTTTTGGGGTTTTTTTTCATGGACAGTTTTTCTGTAGGAGGAAGTATTCTCAGTTCAAAATGCAGATTTCTTTCGCTCACATTCGTCAGTGACTGGCAAACCAAATTCATCTGTGCATATAAAGACTCTTCAATATTTCTCTATGGCTGATCTTTTGAAAGAAAATGGTTTCCCAGCTCCCTTCCAAGAGAATGTTGGCCCAAAAAAAGAATTTCTCAATTGCATCACTTGATTGTTTCTCTCAGTTTGGAGAAGACTATACTCTCAGAGCTCTTCTCAAAATATTTTTGTTATATTCATGATCTGACATCTGGCAACAGCTTTCAACTAAGCTGTGCCATAAGCTTACTAGATGAGTGTTTGAAAAGCACTTGGTTTCATGTAGTGCCTTCAGAGTCTTCAAACCCATGTGATTTTTGTCTGCTTGGGAAGTGAAGGAGCGTTTTTTCCTAGGAGCAGTTCCTCTCTCCCCACCTTAGCAGTCAGAACAGTGTTTCTAATAATTTTAAACTCGGAAGTGTTGCATTTAAATACCATTGCTTGCTATTGTGATCTAATGTTGCTTTGGAGAACCTTCTTTTAAATGGAGTTCCTGGAGTCTTGAGTCTTCACTCTTCAAGGGGTGTTCGGAAAGCACCTGAGTGCTCCACTCCATTCTCCCATGTCCTGAATGTCTCTGGGTTGAGTGCACTGCAGGCTGCCTCAGAATACAGGATTCTTTTATACTTCTTGGTCAGTTCTTGTTTGCTACATCATTTTGCAACATTTCGAAATTACGAATAGAGGCTTTCATGCATTGAGGTTCATCTCGTGGCCATTAAAGTTAAGAGGCAGCACAGTGTGCCAAACCCACAACAGACTGCATGTCTCAATCCATTTATCAAAGATAAAATTCATTAAAGGAAAATTTATTTCAGTTGTTTCAAGCTGAGCATAAATTTGAAGGGTCCAAAACTCAGTCTCAAAAATAGTTTCTTGGCCAATGAGCTCAATTTTGGTGCATATATTTAATTTACCTCTGAAACATTTCTTTCTGTGTGTTTCTTATTATTTTTCCTCTAAATCAAAGTAATTCCTCGCTACATTTGGAAGAACATTCAGTTTGTTCAACTAAAGCTTTTGTCTCAAATTAAAAGAAATGAAATCTAGTTTGAATCAATGGTTTTAACTGTTTTGTCTGAAAAGTATTTGGAGGTGGGAGGTCTTGAAAAGTATGTGGCTCTTGATGGGAGTGAGATTATGCTTCCTCTTTCCTTTTGAAATACACTTTTAATTAAGATTTGTAGCCTTTTATGTAAGAGTGGCAGCATCTTGTGACAATGTCCAGCCACCTTTTTTTTTTCTTTTATTATTTATTCCAGTGGAAAACCAACAGATCTGTTTGGTTGACACAAAATATCTTGTTGGTTGGTTATTGCCAAGTTCTCAGTTTAGCCATGAAACCAGATCTGTGGTAAATAAATTCTGATGTTAAGTTCCAGAAGTCTTTCCCAAAGTTTATTCTTATTTGTATGTATTTTGTTGGGCTTTGTCTTGCATGTGCTTTAGGAAGCTTCCTAAAGCAACGCTACTTTTGAAGGCTTTTTTTTTTTTTTTATTGCTCTTTTGCATAAAGCATTCATTTTACCTTTTACAACAGAAATTTATCTTGTACATTATTTTGACAAAAAAAAAAATCCGCCTGTATTTGTGTGTATCTGTTGTATGAGAGCAGTTGTGCTGAGGGATACCTCACACTGTCACTTCTGACAAGTCGCTGTGAAGAGCTAGTGCTGCACCTTATACCCGCATCTACATGTAGGTAAATCTGGAACAGTTTTTGAGATACTGGTGAGATGCCACTAGAACTGGGATCGATGCAACAGCAGCAGATTTGTTTTGTGACTGTGCAGAAACTTCTCTGTACTTCACTTATCAACAGGAAAACTTCTCTTTTGTGCACTTGGGCTGTGAGCTGATGGAAGGATGGTCTCTCAGGTCTTGGTACACCTTAAAGTGTTTCTTAGTGCAATTTGTAGTCAATGTCAATGTTCTCAGAAGCATGGAAGGGCTTGTTTAGAGAGATGACAGACGGAGGAAGCATATGCCTATTTCTAGTGTCAGAGGCTTCAAACATAAGAACAAGACCTAAAATTATAAATTAATGAAATTGCTGAAGGTAGCTGTACATTTAAATATTTACAAAGCCACATTAAACAGTAACTTGAAAGAAAATAGACTCAGGCTTCAACAATGAGGCTGCATAACCTGTACACTTAATAAAGAGGTGTGTTGTCACTGTAAAAAGCTGAATATTTATTGGCCATTCTTTCTTTAGGCTTTAAAAGAAAGAAAGTAACTGGCAGTTACTTAAGAGAGAGTTGCTTTGGGGAAAAAAGAAGTCCCTTGTTCTGAATTTACAAAGCTCAGAGCTTGAGATTGAATTTTCTTTTTACTGGTAGAGGTGAGGTTTAGAGAGGTGTACAGAGTGAAATGTGCTATAAATTACCACCCAAACCTCCCTGAGTGGTTTGAAAAGATCACATTCTGTCAAAAGCATTTGTTCTCAGTGTGCCAGAGCTGGCCTGTGACACCTGTTCCCATTCTCTCATCTTTACCTGCCCCTCCTGAATGCACAGCTGCCAAAAGCTGTGCTTTACCCCTGCCACAGTTTTCCCTTTTTCATGGGTGCCTTTAAAGTAGACAGAGAACTTTTAGTAGATGTTACTAGAAAAAAACTCCATCTAAGGCTATCTGTCATCTATAACAGGAAAGGAAGAATTAAAACCACAGGAGGAAGGACTGAGGAGAAATTAAGTAAATGAGAGGGTTTTTTTCCCATCATATCTCCTTTCTACTACAGGTATATTCTTCACTTTAAACATTATAGTAATTTGTACGTTTTTTTTAAAGAGATCAGATGGTTTATCTCCTTACTGCTTTTCTTGACATCAGGGGTACTCAGAGTAGTTGCAGGTTTGGAACACCATGATTTACTTTCTCCTTGTTTGTTTGGGGGGCAGGGTTTGGTTTGGTTTTGGTTTTTTTCCAAACCTCCTAGGAGATAAAGTGTTTGCAAAATACAGTAATGTCAGTGGTGCCACAGAGATCCTTAGTGCTACCCTGAAGTAATGTGGATGTGACAGAAGTGGTTTAACTTGCCCGCTGTTCGGGTTCTTGAGGCCCTTTTGACTGCCTCTCTCCTAATTTCTAGTGAAAGGTGTCCCTGCCCTTGGCAGGGGGTTGGGAGTAGAAGATCTTTGAGGTCCCTTCCAACCCAAGCTGTCCGTGGTAATGCTACAGGTTGGTGGGAGTGATGTAAATGACTGTATTTTGTTTCAACCTTTGCAGGAAGATAATTTTCTGAAACCTGCAAGGTACTGAATTTATCCTGCTGAACTGTTGGTGGTTAATACATCATACTGCTGGCAGAAATAGAAGATATCCCATGTTTCTATCCTGCAGCTCTTTATGCTGTAGTTGGCCTTGTGATTCCTAATGTTTGTGTTAGTTGTGATACAGCATAATTCGGAATACACCTGGGCAAGTGCAGCCCTCAAAGACTGGATATTTTTGATAGAAGGATGACTCAGACATTTTTGTTTAAAGATCAGGATTTAAAAGACCAGCTGCAAGGTAGAAGGGTAAAAAGACAAACATAAGAGCCCAAGAGGAGCTGGAGTTGCACTTCGCAGGATTTTAAAATACTGCACCAATGAACAAGGCAGGCAAGTGAAGGATAAAAAGTAAAATCCCATAGCGACTGAGTAGTTTTTCATAGACCCTTTTCTATTTCAGGCTGATTTCTTCACAGTTTCTATTGCAGACAAATTGCTTTTCAATACCAATTATAAGCCAAGTTCATAAACATCTGAGCTTCAGACTGGGGGGTTGGAGGGCAGCACTTGTTAAGGCAAAGAAAGGTGTATTGCATTCAGGTTCTGTGTTCAACAGATCAGCCTGTTTCCCTGAGCACTTGATAATTTAATGAATAAGATTTTTGTGTGCATCTGTGAGATATAATCTGATTAATGAAAATTGTTGGGTTTTGTCATGAATATTTTGAGCTAAAATGTTAGGTAATGCTTGTGTATGTTCATGCTGAACATGTTTTTATTGCCTTCCTGCTCCAAGATGATCGATGAAACGTGTTCTCTGAGAATTGGGCTTTATTACTAATTTTTTTTTTTTCAGAAGATCTTAGGTGTCCCTTGCTCCTCAGCTGTTTGGGCTGAAAAATGCTGTTTTATTGCATTGGAGTTTTGCTGTGAAGCAGAGGCACATGGCAGTGCAGAGCTGCCTGCTGCACGGACAAGCCTTTTCACTCCGGAGAGCAGCTGTGACACGTTGTGGGCCTCCAAATGCAGTGGTGACTGGGAAAACCCATCAATAATTTCATGGCCATCTAAGCAGAAAGCTTTCACCTTTTAAAAAAGGTTTCAACCAGATCGTTGTTCTTTTTGTGTAGTGACAACATACCAAAGTGAGGAAATGCTGATTTGAAAGAGTTTATGTGTCTGGTGAAAACTTCCTGCGGATAGAAAAGCCTATCCTACTGGATCCTCTCCCAAGGAAGTGTTCATACCATTGCCAGGTGCTAGGTACATGTGCTAGGATGCACCTATGGCTGGGTCACATCTCAGTCCTTTTCTGAGGATTTGGAATGTTTGTTCAAATGTTCTCTGTCCCTCTGTTAAAAAGCCCGTGGCCAAAACCCCCAGCGTAAAGCTGCCTTAGTCACTCTTGCCAGAAATCCCATTAAGAAATCACTGTGGATGCACACTGAGAGGGTAGCAAGTTGCTTTTTAAGTTTTATTTAGTGTAAGTGCAGCAGTGCTAAAGGCTAATATCTAGTAAGGGATTCCACTTTGTAAAGTATTTGACTAAGAGGAAATATAAAGCTTGTCTTGCACAGGCTTTGAAATTATACTATATCTATTTTTTGACATCTTAATAGTAAGAAATGTCACTTTTTCATATGTTATCAGCAGTTGGGATTATTTTTCAGGGTTTCTTTTGCCATAATGAGGAATTCAGTCAGATTTTTCCCTTGTGTTCCCAAATTCATCTACCTGTAATAGTAGATGAATTCACTATTCTGTGTCTGTTCTCTGTTTTAAAGCTGGGAGTTATGTTGTGTATGTTCTTTGATTAAAATAGAATAATCCCTTGTTGCCTGGGGGGAAATTCTGTATATCTAAACAGGCAGAGTAACATCTAGCACAAAAGTAGATTTTTTTTTCCTTTAATTACTGTTCTTTCATTTTAGGAAGAAAGAGAGAGGGTAATTTATCTTGCTCATGGACTATTGATCACCAGGTAATAAGAGGTAGGACTTCCCCTGATTCCTGGACTTTGATAAAAATTTGTGCTTAAAAATTGTTACTTTAGGTCTTTGGCAGAGTTAGTATAAGAATAAGAACTTACATAACTTATGTTTGATGAAACTTCTCTAACAGCTGGATGCTACATAAATGGATCACATCAGACATCATTGTTATCATAATTGGTACCTAACATATAAGAATTTCCCCTTGAGAATTGAAGAATTTGGGGCTATTTAATCCAAACACGTTCTTTGTAATGAGGAATCAAATGATTGTACTTGGGTTTGAGAGGCAGCTGGTAAGAAATATGAAAAGCTGGTATGAAAATAACCTTGGTATTCTGCCACTTCCTTTCCAAATGCAAAACAAGCAAACAACCTCCTACCCTCCCCTCTCAAAAAAAAAAAAAAAAGAACAAAACAAAAAAAAAAAAAAAAAAAGAACAAAACAAAAAAAAAAAAAAAAAAAGAACAAAACAAAAAAAAAAAAAAAAAAAGAAAGAAAATAAAGAAAAAAAGCAACCAACCAATGAACAAAAACAACAGAAAAAAATGACTTTGTGTTCCTGCCTGAGATAGTTGGGAGACCAGTGTTGTGTCCACCAAACTGAAAATTTCCACTTATTGAAGTTCTTATTGGTGTTTAGATACCTGTGCCAGTACTGGTAGCATCTTGTAACTGGTTTCCCCAAGGTTATGTGACCACATCAGAGAACTACGAGATACTCAGCCTCTAAGGTTTGTGTTTTGGCAATCTGTTCTGTTTTCCACCATGTCAGGAGGCAAATGTTTCTGTGTGGCATTGTTTCAATTGATATCCAGGCCAAGTGTCTACAGGAGGCCAGCTCTTTTTAAAAACTGTGATCTTTTCTACTTCTGGGAGATGTAGTGCCTCCCTTACTTGAGAAATATCAGGGGAAGATATTAGGGAGGGTGTTAAATAGTTTGGGTGTTTTAATCTGCGGCCTTTAGCTCTTGCAAAGATAAAGTTGAACTTTTAGTGTTATTCCTGCAACAAGTTACTTTTGCAGCAAAGGAATTCAGACTCACACAGGAAGTATGCAGAGAGGGGAAAAAAGAGAATTTTGTTGATTTCTGGTTCTCCAACATATAAATAAACTAAGGCCCCAGAAAATCTGTGCCTCTCTCAGTTTCATGGTTATTTAGCAAGTCCCTCCTTGGAAAGATTTGGTTTGACCTTGCCAGTTATGATTTCCCTGTGGAAGGATATGATCAAAAGGAGGAAATACTCATGAGTTTAAGCACAGTTAACCTGTGCAGCACAGCTGCCCAGGGTATTGCTGCCGAGTTGAAGAACTCTGAATTTGTCCTGCTTGCACGTCAAGAAATGGTGCTTGGCTGGAGAATAAAATGTGGTTAAACAGTGGAGCCAGTAGTGGGGAGGACTTTTTAATAAACAGAAAACTAGAAGCTGAAGTGTGCAGGGTCCCGTGCAATTCATGTGGCTGTGCTGTCAAAGCAGCTGGGTCCAAACCACTGCTTTCTTTTTGATTATGAATTGGTAAGTTTTGGAGGAAATTACGTTGGAAGGTGATGCTGCAGTAAACATCTGTAGAAGTATTACATAAGAGGGGCAAAGCAGGACGTTTTTAGTGTTACTGGGGAAACCAGAAAATTAACAGGTAACATAATAAAGAAGAAAATAATGCAAAGTGTGCATTGCAAAAACCTGGCAAAAAAATACAAATGGCAAAGTATGGTCAGCACTTATCTCCATGATTCTTGCAGCAAAGCTGTCTCTGTGGCCAGGGCAAGAGAAAGAGTTTTAAGTCTACAGGAAAGGCAAGCAATGAGTGTCTGTTGCAATGCATTCACCAACAAACTGAGGTTTACACAGTCTAGTAGTTTCTGCTGCAGAGGGCTTTGACTCAGTATAGTAAGACAAAAGTTGATACATTTTAGGGGGTTTTTTGTGCTGTGATTTTGGAGAGAGCAAGAGAAGTAAGTCCAAACTTGAGGTATTAATTATAATATTTTTAAATTAATTAATTGTGCTTTTTCGTTTATCTTTTTTTCTTTAATCGTAGTTACAATTTTAAATACATGAAAGCTGAATAAGTGAATGTTGCAGCTTTGAAGTTCTTTGGCTCAATATTTGCTTTCTAAATGGTGCTATTAATTAATCTTGAACTGTAAAACCACTATATTCTGCTGAGTTGAAAGAGCATTGTGAAATACAGTATTGCAAAATGCACGGGAAAGCAGTTGTAATGTTTCTTCCTGAAACAGGCAAGCACAGCAGCCCTTCTAAAATGCAAAAGCTATTTAAAATTGGCAGTATATAAGTGGACAATAATTACCAAGAGCTACTTTCCACAGGTTTTCTACACTTTCAGAGTCTCTCTTCTCTTTGGGAATGACCACATTCTATTTATTTATATACAGCTGGCTTGAAGCTGGGAAACTTTCTTCTGGTTTGATTATACAGAAAAGTTTGAGAACCACTCACCCAAGCCAGTAATCCTTAATACACAAATAACAAAGATAAATGTGTATTTCAACGAAATAAACAAGCACTAAACTCTTCCCACTCTGTAGTAAGGAATCCCGGTGGAGGCTGGGAAGTTCAGACCTGTTGGGCTGAAGGTGAGCTGATCCACTGTGACAAAGCTGCGGGTGCTCCTGCCAGTGTCCTGTCCTTGAGGCAGCTCCCTGTCTCCTGCCTCGCAGTGGCAGGACTGCCTGCCTAGGGTGGCTGCAAATGACTTCATTTTTCACAGCTGTCACCTCTAGGATTGCTTCAAGCTCTGCTAAACACCTTTTTAGTCTATGGTCTTGCAGGCCTTGGTTGATGAGCTCCCGTGAGCCACGGCAGAGGGAGAGGAAAATCTATTTAAAGGGTAGCATATTGGGATCTGATGTAAAGGATCCTTATGCAGCTGGTGTGAGGTACAGCGGCATGAGCTGTCCTGGCTTCTACAGATGTGTTGCTGTCGTTGCAGGAGAGGTGGGAGAATTACAAATATCCACAGAAAGACACAGGGGACAGAAAGACACAGTGGGCAGCCAGTAGGATATTGCTGTTCAGTGCTTTCCCCTGCTGAGAAGAATGATGTTCCAAATGATTAAGTGGCTGCCTCTAGATTCAGGAGAGCTGATTTCCTTGTTATTTTGTTTGATCTTCAGACAAATCATTTGTGCTGCAGTTTGGTGAAAGAGTTAAAGTAACAAATGCTGCTGAAAAAGCAGATTTCCCCCTGCTCCTCATCATGGGTTGAGCCCCAACCTCTTTTCCTGCATTAGCACTACTTCTCACCTGGTCCTAAAGAGAGCTGAAACAGCAGAAAATGCAGCCTAACAGCAATGACAAAACTATGATAACCCTGAGACAATATTTTAACTGCTGTTAGGGGGAAGATGTAAATTTTTCTTTCTTAATTTACAGTGCTGACAAAAACTGTACGTAGCTGTCTGTGGATTCATCACATCTTGCATGTTCCCCAGGTCTTTGCTAGGTCTTTCCAAAGTTTCTTGTAATCCTTAGTGGCCACAAGAATCTAGACTAATCAAGGGGACGTAGTCACCTTGCTGTTCACCTTCCCTTTCAATTCATTAATTCGTGGATTGAATGTCCTCAGTCCAGTCCTGAGGCTGGTCCCTAGGTCACTCCAGTATTAACCTCTGTCAGCAGTGAGGAATGGCTACTGATGTCCAATTCTCTCTGTCTCCAGTTTTAAACTGTGCCGCGACTTTATCCGTGCTGACTGCCAGGTTTCTTCAATAGCTTCTTGTGAAGGGAGATGTTTTTTGTAAAAAGTCTTTGGAAAACTTAAACGTTTTCTATCTAGAAGTTTCTCTATTTAAAATCAATTGGCTGCCAGGGGTGAGGGGCAATAGAGAATAAATGATGTGGACAATTATTTTACAAAGCATAGTTCCTTAAAAATCAGTGATTCTCCTGAGACTTTACAGTCCTTGGGGGCTCTGGACTCTGACTTCAAAGGAAGCAAGAGAATGCGAGCATCCCAAACGTGTGAATGGTCCGGCAATTAAAAGTTCTCGTTTTCCCCAAAGTCCTTGTGAAGCATCCTGCCCTATAAACTGCTCTTTACAAGGGTGAACATATGCTTAGGGGAGCAATCGATTCCTTTCCTGAATGAATGAATTGATTCCCTGCCCCTGCCTCTTGTAGCAAACAACAAATTACCAGTGGCTGTTAAGGCAACTTCAATGCACGACTTCATCTCCATCTAAGCTAAGTTTGGACAGATCATTAATTTTGCAGGCCCTGGAATGGAGTGAACGTGTATCTCTGCAAGGTGCTCCAGAATTGCATTGCAACTGAAAATCCCAGGTTTCCAGCGGGCTGACACTTCGAACAGCCTGTGACAAGCCATCAGGCTGCCTTGTGTTTCAATTACCTATCATCAGTCTGTGAGAACAGTAGACAGTCCTTTAGAATTTGAAGAAATCCTTGGAATGCAAATGTATAAACTTTGCTCGAGTTCCCCACTACAATGACAGCATGGGCAAGCAGCTGAAAAATAAAATTAGTAATGCCTGGTTCTTACGCACCATTTGCATGTGGGAGGTTTGACAGAGGAAGCAGATACTTGGAGATAAAAGCGCCATGGTCAAGGACAGAAATAGAAAGAAAATTCACAGTCTCCAAATTCTTGGTCGAGTTCCTCTGGGGCTGGCAGCCACCAAATCTATTTAGGGTCTTTTAATGCTATCCAGAAGTGCTGGCCAAATACTGGTGTCTGTTCTGTGATGCAATGCAAACAGGTAAACAGCTTATAGCAAGCTAATGTTTGACATCAGCTGCCGCTTCAAATAGTTCTGAGAGATCAAAAGTCCTCAGTTTCAGTAGGATAAACTCTGAATGCTCTTCACGCAGAGGAAAGCAGCAAGAATGAGCAAAGGTCCTGAAAACATGCAATAACAGACCTTCTGATATGTAAAACACTCTTGCAAAGAGGAAGGGAAGCTTTCTCCATGACTGTGGCAGATGAGATAAAATCGGATATAAACTATAGTGAGAAATCTGGTATCGAGAAATAGTGAATTTCTGAAACTGATTTCTGAGAAAGTCTATGGAGACTCATAACTAAATGCTTTAAAAACAGATATGAGGGATTTTTTGAGGGGTTGTTTGTTTGTTTGTTTGTTTTTTTAAGAAGTTACTCATGTAAACCTTTGCAACAATGTGCTTTTTCCGAACTCCTAGGCCTGCAATTTTGTGAAGTTTCTTGTTCTTGAGGGGTGTATGTATATTTAATGCAGCCAATTATACTTTTTAGAAAAGCATTAAAATACATGCCTGACAAAAAATGCATATAAGGGATACATATTTATGCAATTTGTATTGATTGTCACATTTTCAATTCATGCTGAGAATGATTAGTTCAGCTGTCTTTCTGGGCATTCTAAAGGTTGACTTTGGATTTGGTATCCTCTGAAACGGAGTAATTCAATGTACTTTATATATGCTTTCAGATGTTTTCAGATATTGTGCTTGTTGAAGACAATCTCTCTGTACACCTTATGGAAAAAGAAAAATGGCAAAGGCTTGGAATTTTAAAAAGAAAATTATAAATCTTGAAGGTGGGGTTGTATTTTTTCTTCTTTCTTCCAAGGATACATCACCTGCAGATGTTTGTATTGATTCTAACACTGACTACTCTGCAGAATCCTAGTGAGTCACTGTGACAGCTCAGTCTATGAAAAACAGATTGCAAACCACCTGAAAAATATCTCAAAAATGTCTCTGAGAGCCATGTTGGATGTTGAACAATGTTAAAAACATGAAGCTGTTCAATTGGTCACAGTTCAGTCCTGATGCCTTACATAGACACAGGCTAATACGTGCTGGTGTAATTCATTAATTTCACAGTGAAATACTTTATTTGTGTGTGTGTGTTCACACTGGCTGTACTATTACTCTGGTGTGAAAACAGCTTCTAGCAGTAAAGTTTATTTCCATTCCCATCTAGAGATGATGTCTGGCATCACTGGCCCCTCTTCACTACTGTCATGCTTAGCTGTACCCACAGTGCCAGGCTCTGCTTCTCTAGTGGTACAGGTCTAGACAGGATTTTATTTTTTTTTTAATAAGCGTTAGTTTCCTTCATGATACAGCATTGCTGATTAATGGATCCTTATTCCCAGGAAAATGGGATTTATAAAAAAACAAACCATTTGCCAATGTGCTTTGGAGATTGCCCCCATTCATTTTAGCTAATTGAAATTATGAAAATTCTGCAGCTTCCTCAGCAGAGATTTCTCTGCAGAGTACCACTTCTGGCTACAGCTTTATATTACTTCAGCAAATACAAATAAGATATATCAAGAAATGTGTGTTTACAGGCCCCATTAATTTGAAATAACATGGCCTGGGGTATTGTTTTACCCCTTAATAAACACAATTGGGGTTGTAAAAGACTTTTTCTTTTCTGCTATGAGGCTACTGTTCCCTGACTTCCTGAAAATATTTCCGGATAATTTATCTTCTATTATTCCTTTGTGCTTAAGGTACAAATCCAATGTTATTATTGTCTTTTTATTAGTAGAAAATGATGTGCAAATGAAAGGAAAGCACCATGGTCTGCATGCAAACTTTGAGCTTTCTAAATGTGAAATCAGACAGTAATTTTAGCTGCAGGCCATGTCTACATTACCAGGACCACTGGTGTGCTATGCTAGAAAAATGCTGCAGGAGTGAACACAGCTGCCGTAGGAAAACCCTGCTTTCCATCAGTCCAGCCATCACCCTGAGAAAGAAAAAACCCACACAAAACCAGCAAAAGGTCTGGTATGGCAAGATCTGCTTCATCTGCTTCAGTGGCCAAATACATCTGCAGACATCACATCCTCCTGGCTGCAAATCTGCATCCACCTGGGTTGTAGTTTAAAGTTTCTCAGGGAGGTTGGACTAGACCCTGAGGTTCCTTAGAACCTTGCAATGATTCAGATTTTATGTTGCATTTTGCATGAGGGTTAATATTTCATTCAGTTATATTTTGAATTCATGCACACGGAAAAGAAATATTTCATAAGATTCTTCCTCATTTTCCTTGGTTTTTCTTCTGAAGTTGTAGGATAGTGTACTTTCAGGTTTTCAAGTCAAATGCAGGCTAAAATCAGAAATTTAGAGAACAATCTTGCTAGAGCTGACAAGCAATCCTTTGTAAATGGGCTGGCATGTCGCAAGGCTCAGCGAGTCAGTCAAGCATATGCTTCCAGTTTTGATCTAGGTTGTCCATTTTACAGGTGAAACAACCCTAACAGTGACTTTAGGTAGCACTTTGCAGCTGCAAGTGGCCAGGGCCCCTCCTGCAGCCTGTTTCTGTCGCTCAGCCATTGAACAGGGTTTTGGCAAACCCCAGGGGCCTGACCGGCAGCGGCACCCTGCCTCATCCTGCAGGGACCAGAGATTGGTCCGAGGGGTTGTACAATTGCTTCCCAAAGGTCTTGTCCCAGGTCAGCACTGGGGGGCTGTCGCTGTTACATCTGAGACACATAAAGAAAACGACCCAGAGTCCAGGCTCATGAACAAGCGGAAGCCGAAGCGCTTTAATAATTTTCTGACTACTTTTATAGGACAGTTCGCAAAAGTGTGTTGAGTGGCAATAGGTAATTGGTTCCTCGGCCATCCACCCCTTGAGAGGATTGGCCAAGTCCTGAGATACCTATTCCAAAATATTTTCAAAGTCAAAGCCGTAACAATCTTGCAAAAACAGCTTGCGGGTGCAAGAAGTTTATGAAACTGTGACCTTGTTTAAAATAGTTTACATAGGAAAGATAGTCTGCTCACAGAATATTGAGAAAAGGCTGAAGAATTTCTCTGCTTCTAGCTTTTTAGCACCTATAGGGGTCAACATGGGCAGTGTTCTGGTGGGGATCTGTGCAGCCTGTCTGACCAGGCAGAAGTGGGTGAGGCCCTTTTCAGGTGACGGGGAGAAGCCTCGTGATGGAGACCCTGGTCCTCACGGCAGACTGCAACAATCCCAGGGTCTACAGAAAACGCAATACCGTGAGGTACAAGCGTTACAGGAGGTTTGAGGCAATATGAAAACCTGAAAAGCATCCCTGCTTACAAATAAATATCATGACCTGAAAGGACTCCAAGACACAAAAGCATATCAGCCATAAAAGTGGCTTCCTTGAGCTATTCCTACGTTATTAGGGAGAAAACGATGAGCTGTAAGTAATCAGAAAGGTGATTTCAACAGTACTTGCAACAAAATATCAGTTCATTCTAAACTTTATTGCTCTGTGAACAAATCCACACTTTTTTCTTCTCTCTGTACTAGGTTTTTATTAAGTTACAAGGGAGAAATACAAATAATTACAGCTCTAAGAATATCTGGAAGTGGGATAAAGCTTTGACTCTGCAGGGCTTTTAACTGTGCCTAATTTTAAGGATCTTCTCACCTTGCTTGTCAGCTGATAATGCATAAAACATTTGTTTCAACACCTAACAGCATCACTGCTATAACATATTCCTTCCTAGAAATAGGATCTGCTGTGCTGTACTTACCTGTGACAACTGTAATCTCTTGATGTGATAAAATGCAGGTTTTTAGTGTACACATTCCATGCCACACATGGTTTGATCTGAATCATCAGTGAACAATCTCAATCATCTAGCTCTCAGTGTCATTTTTAGTACAGAATTTTTCATTCTGAGGCTGACAAGGAAGATGAGGATCAATCATCAGAGACAGGGCCAAAAAAAGGAATTAAAAAGAGAAAAAATGTGAAACCCGTTTCCCATAACCTGGGAAAAATGGTTGTGAGACCCTAGATATACACATACAGCCTTCAGTCAGCGAAGAGCATTTTGGTCTTCAACAGAAAATGTGTGAGTTTGTGGTTGATCTGGGTAAGAGAATGTTTCTTTCCAGTACTCTTGGTTTGGCTTCTCGAGAACTTATTTCATCATTTATTGAACCGATCCGTATATCCTCATAATGAATAGCTAATGCTGAGATATTGAATGTCTTAAGGCTCTGAAGCTCTGTTTCAGCTATTATGAGATTTGCCCTTTTCATTTTTAGAGAGCTCTCTTGAAAACACACGGAGAAAAGTTCAAAGGTACTTCAGGCACCTATTTTATCCCAGGATTTTGCTTCCTGTTGGCTTGGACACATTTAGTTTGCCTTTGCAGATGGCCTCTGTGGGGGCACTAGAAGACATCAGAAACTGAAGAAGGGACCTCCTATACCTCAAGAATAAAAGGCTCACTAATAATAGGCTTTAGGGAAAGGTAAACTTTCCTGCCTACTGAAATGGACATTTTTGATATAACTAAGATAAAAAAAACAAATGGGAAGGAGGGGAAGACTAGAGGAAACCTTAGAAAACCTCACAGCTTTAGGATTTCTTGCTTTTAGAAAGGTGCAATATTGAAAAAGATGTTGGTATTGTTATTTATTTATTTCCCTAACTATCAGGGAATTAATTATTAATTGTTTTAAAAAAATTTCTGTAGATGAAAGAGATCTTGGTTACTTCCCAAAATGAGTGAGTATTCTCATACCCAACATTAGCAAAATAAGGAAAACAAAAGCTGGCTTCAAGATTTTGCTTTTTTTCTGCAAGTCTGTTACATAAGTGAAAAATACATCTGGGCTCTGTTAATAACTTTCAGAATTACAGAATCACAGAATATTGTGAGTTGGAAGGGACACACAAGGATCATCAAAGCCCAACTCTGGCCCTGCACAGGACAGCCCCAAGAGTCACACCATGTGATGTCACATTTAAAGCAACTCATGTTTTGGTCTGGAGAGGAATTTGTATTATTTGCAGTGCCGTGTATTATTCTACGCAAGGTGAATCCTGGGTTACCTGTTCATGAAGTTTCACCACTGCCATGGTTTGAGTAGAATATCTGAAAATGAGCAAACCTTATTAAGTTTAGAAATTTCGTTTGGGAACCAGTAAGAGTTCCCAAAAGCTGAATCTGATTTTAATCTTCATCTGAACTTAGTTGCATTCTAAGCTTTGGTTTCCAAGTATTTTTGGTGTGGCTAGAAATAGTGCAGCTTATTTTGTATGTATTTCAGCACTACTTATTTCAGCCAATTCTAGTAATAAGCAGCAGTGGAGCAAACAGCTATGGCAAGAAAAAAATTAAAAGTAACCGGTTTCATTTTGCTGCCTCCTTGCTTTGCATTTTGGATTAGTGGATCAAGGTCCCTTGGAGGGTAGCCATTGTCATCAGTTGCAATACTAAATATTTGAGAATGACTTAAAAGCCAGTTTCAAACCATTCTGGGTAACCTTATCTGTGTCCTTGACCTTATTCTGGTCCTTATCCGTGAGTCACACCTCGGATCTCTGGGATACATCATGAAAAACTGGAATGGAAAGAGACAGATTTTGATGATGAAAACAGTCTTCTTTAGGGCTCCAATAATTCTGCTTCTTCTCCTACCCCAGGTTGTATGGTCCTACTCCCTTCTTTGGAGCTTGTATGACAAATTGAGAAGAAGACTGTAAAGCTGCTGAGCATCTGAGCCTGTGAAAGCTTCTGACTTTCTGAGGATGATGCCAAGCAACGCTGCTGGCTCCTGACGGCCAGCAGCAGGGCTGTTGCAAAGGAGTGGGTTGGACCATGTGACTCGGGGTGACACCTCCAAAGCAGAGCATGTGAAACCTCTGTGCAGGTGCACAATGAATTATTCACGTGCTGGTATCAAAGTGGTGGCAAGCTAAGTATGGGTTAGAAACAGCACTTGGATTCATCAAACAGGCATCACACTTAGCTACTCAATCAGGGGCCCTAAACACAGCGTTGAGGAGCATTGTCAAATCCCTCAAAAATTTGGAAAGAGAAGGTGCAACTTGGATTAAGCTTCCTATTGTGTTAATTTGAAGTGTTGCCTAAAATTCTGCATCTGGAGCACTGGAAAAAATAACAGTTCTCCAACACAAAGTTCTATACTAGATCATACAACCACAGACACATGATCTAGTTCAGGGTGGGGGTTTTTTGCCCCTTTTTTTTTTTTCCCCCCACTCATTTTATTTTGCAACAAACTCTTATTTGCAAAGAAGAAAGGCCTTGTCTTAGGAAAGGCCTTCCCTTGGGCAGTGTTTTGAGTAGCACCATTTATTTCTCTTTTAGGGGAAAGTTTCAGGTGAATGAAGCACTTTTCAAAGACAGACCCTCAGGCAGCAGCTCCTTTTGGTCAGGCACCAGTGTCGCACTTTCCTTGGCTCTGTGGCTGACAGGAGGTGCGCTATCCCGGGTGAATATGTGATGATCAGGGACAGCAAAAGGCTGCTTTGCCGTGCACTTTGCATTTGATGTTTGGAAGGTGCTCGGCTGGGGCTAATACACTGCCTGCTGGAGAGCTCGAGTCACTTCATTGTGACTCAGAGGCCAGGGAAGTGAATCTCATTATAGACCTAACCTGCAGATGAATACAAATCTTATCTTCCATTATAAATGACATCTGTGAAATGCAGCTTGGCTTCCTAAGAGAAGGAACTCTCCAGCTCAATACGAATACAGCAGCTCCATCCTGTCCTGTGACACAGTGATCCATTGCTTGTTCTTCTTCTGCTGTGGATGTAACACATCTTCCTGGAGCAGGGAAGCACTTTAGTCTAATGTGTGGATTTAATTTTCCCATCATTCTTCCTGCTCGGTAGAATATGTGTCTGAGCTATGGGAAAGAAATGTGAATTTTTCCAGGGGGCTGTGGCTGGGAGGAGTGATTGAGAAGCAGAGAGCTGTGAAGAGCTCGTAGCAGTAATTGCTTCATGTCCTGTTCAAGCTATTCTTTATGATCTTCTGTGACACGTAGGAATTATTTCCATGCTATGAAGTCAGGGGCTGGGTACAACATGTAAACCCCTCTTTCTCCTGATTCGGAATCTACTTCTGGTGGTGCTGGAAGATTTATGCCCTGCCTGGCATTAGTGGGGATTAGATCAACCTGTGACTGCCCCTTTTCCTGCAGGATAGGTGGTTTCTCCCTAACATAGGTTTGGAAGGTTATGAGTCACATTCCCTTGTTACTTTTTCTGCAGAAAATTTTGATTATTTTTTTTAGAGAATGCCAAGCTAGAATTTCTTTTCCATATAAATAAAAAACTCCGTGATCTTGCTCGATATGACCATTTAAAGGAAAGAGGAAAAATATAGGTCAGTTAAAAAGCACAGAAAAGCACAGTTCTACAGGTTCTTTTATAAAGACCAGGGAGAGCTGCTTCTAAATTTGTTTCAGTATTACTCACTAGAGTTTGCACGGGTTTGCAGAGGGCAGCTTGACTTTCTGAAAGCCTGTCAAAATTGCCTTACATAGGGTGGTGGCGCCCTTTAAGAGGAAAAAAAGTGTCCTCAGACTCGAAGCGTGCAGGTGGGGTTTCCTTTGTGGCCACATATCTCGTTTTCTTGATCTAAAAATACCAAGTGACAGCGGATATTCTGTTGTAGTTGCCAGCTTATTCTCAAGTCCAGGTAATTTACTTCTGCTTCAGAAGTGATGGGACACCTTGAACTGGATCACTTGGCAGCTGTCTTGCAAACACATTCTCCCTCAGGGCTGCAAAGCTGGGCAGAAACTGAAAACAAGGGTTAATTGGGAAAGAAAGGATAATTATCTGGTTTTCCTTTTTTTTTTTCTTTTTTTTATGTTGCAACCTTCACTGACCTATAGCTGCTGTTAGTTCATTTCCCATTCCGAACCGGTACCTCTGTGCAATCCAAATGGCTTTGCCCACTGCTTCTCTGCTTAAGTAAAACCCTGGGGATTCTTCAGCCTTTAATGAAAATTACAAAAGCCTTTGCATATTGTGCAATTACCTCTCCCTTTGTTTTCCTACAAAACGGATTCAGCAGCTCCCCGGTGGGACACCAGAATTAGCATGTCAATATCACATCATCTCTCTGCGGAGTCATGTGGGGTTTGTAGCATTCTGAGTCAAGGTTATATGTTTTTAGGTGCAGACCACTTTGAAGTGAGGTGTTTGCGCCGGCACCTACAGGGAATGTGAACAGTGAGTAGGTTGTTCATTCCTGTCCTGGCTGCAGGGTCTGTCACAGGCATTAAAACAATTGAAGTTTAGGATGAGAGGTTTTAGAAGAGTTTGCCTCTCCAACACCCTGCCCACCGCTGCTGCTTCCCAGAGTCCTTTCACATAAGACTCCCTCTACTGTGCCAGTAGCTTTACATGGAAACAAATTTTATTTCCCTTCCAGCTTGGCTTTAAGCAGTGAAGCCCCAGCAGTGACATTCTTATTTTCATATATGCATCTTCACTATACTTTTCCTGGCATATATATGGTGTGTAGATAGTGAACCTCTTCTAAGAAAAGAAAAAGTACATATATACAGATATGTATATATATATATATAGCTTCAAATACACATGCCATTCTGAAAAATTTCCTAGGGCAAAAGTATTACATTGATATAATGGTGTTTTGAAGGTTAAATATTCTAATTAAAGTCTGTCTCCTGTTCTGAATCATCTGACTTGCACTAGAAGTCAGAAATGTGTCTGTATTTTTCAGCTTGCATACAAGAAAAAAAAATCAAAAATACTACTTTTGAAAGCTCTGATCCTGTTTATGCAATCTGCCAAAGTAGATTGTGCTCTTCTGATAAGAGGCAGGTGAAACCAAATAAGCTGTACAACAGAGAACAGCAACACCCAGAATCTGGTGAAAACACAGTTTGCACAAAGCAGTGCTTCATCTCTCAAATCCCCATCACTAAGCCACAACTCTGCAGGGAGGTCAGGACAAGCTTGGGAATCGCCACGTCCATAGCACTGCTGCAAGATAAAACCACAGACTAAGTGAAAACACCTTACCTCCCATTGCTCTTTGAAACTGTTAAACTAAATATCACAACAAAACTTTCTCTTAGCAGGGTTGTGCTCCACCCCTTCTCAGCTCATACAGAAACATCAGCTCTCTCTCTGAGCTGACATTTGTATGTTGCAGATTTTTTTTTTTTCCTTTCTTAGTGCACTCAGTTGATTTTGGAAAGCATTTTACCCATCCCATCAAACCATAACTTTCAGAAAAGGTTAGCAGTATCTGATGACATTGCAGAGTTTGTTGCTGATGAAGCAAGTAAATGAAATTTGGGTGGTGTGTACTCCTGGACAGCATGAAGCTCTCTTTTTTTGCATGAGAGAATAAAAGCAGCTTGAAAGTGCCTGTAGCTGGATCAGGCTGCATGTTTGGCTCATTCACCTCTCCTCCTTCTGCCTCAGTTTCCTCACTGTAAACTGGGAGTAACGATGCTGACCTCCTCATTACACTAAGGCACTCATTACAGCACCTTAAAGAAAAGAATTCCAGAGAGCTGCTGAGCTCACCAAGGCCTGTACAAGAAGTGTGGGCACCTACTTCAGAAGTCTGCTCTGGGAGCAGCAAAAAGTTGATTTTTTGTACTCCAAACAGTTTTCTAGGCCTAAGTCTGCATGTCCTCAGAAGATCATTGGACCTTGTTCACTTCAGTTGCTTGTCTGTTCTTCTTCCTCCCTTCCCTGCTAAGAACTTGTGAAGATGAAAGTTGACTTATTCCTAAACATGTTTTCTCTTCTGCTTTGATATTAACAGCTTCAGAGGATCCTCAGCCTCAGCAACATCCCACTGGGTGCTGCTGGACTTGCTGCAGCTAAAGGGCACCAGAACGTTCAATGCAACACGTGCACTGACGTGCTACAGCAGCTCCTGGGGGTCACCTGGGGCAGAGGGACCACGACTGCTGCCAGAAATGGTGCATGAGCGAAATGACAGCCTGGGTGTCCCTGCACCTCAAGGTTTACAGCTCAACTGGGCAAACAAAGGCCCATGATGAAAGAAAAGCCAGCAGACACCTCCAGCTAGCAGACAACACAAAACAAAATAAAGTGATTTGCCAAGGATGGGGCTGGGCCTTTTCTTGCTGTACCTCTTGGGTGAGAACTGGGTATATATAGACAGAAGGCAATGTACTCCTCATTCTGGATGAGCAGACGCTTTGGATTTTGAAGTGGTTTTATTCCTTCCCCCACCCCTCCCTTTTGGTGTCTTTGCCCTCTTCTTTCTTTTCTCTTTGTTTTTTTCAGGCCTGCTCCTCACCATCCCCGATGTTCTCTGTCCGTCTCTCCGGCCAGGTGGCCAGGTGAAGTCTGCCATCAGCCAGCTCTCAGTTCCCTCATAGAAGTGCTTGCAGGCAGCTGGTGCCAATTCCTCTTTTCTCCAGTAATAATGGATTCCCTGGGACACACTCTGCCTTAGCTGTAACTTTGGTCTTGAACAGAATAACTTGACCGTGCTAGGAGCTGGAAACAACAGCTCAGGTCTTTCTGCCTTCTCCCTGTGCCTGTTTACAATTCCACCTGCTCTCCCTGGCCTCCCAGTAGTCTGATCGTTCCCTCAGCTTCCTGCCCTGTGTCCCAGGGGCTGCACAATTATGGAGAAAGAAACAGCCGTGGACTGGGGAGATAGAGTGTAGGGGTTTGGACAGTGGTATTGAGTAATTCATCAACAGCAGCATCCCTGTGGAAAACAAGTCATCAGCAATATGAAAGGTGTGTGACCTTCCCCTCTGGACTCCAGAGCAGCAGTAGGGCCCAGCTCGGAATGCTAATAGCTTCGTGTAGGGATCCTTGTCCTCCGTCTGTGCTCTGAAGTACAAGAAGAAATCCGCTTCCACTGGAAAACACTTCCAGCAAGGTCCATGGGGGTGTTTGTACAGCCCCACAAAGTGTCTGTAACTCCTTCAGCAGTTCAGAGCTACTGAAGGTTTCCACCAGAAGGGCTCCTTTTGTGTGCACAGAGCAGCAGTCTGGTGTGCAGCGTGCAGCACTGGTGCAGTCTCGTGGTGCTGTGCAGGGTTATTGCCTGCTCTTGCTGTGGCCAGGCGCTCTGTGCTGCTGCAGCACTGGGGACCACAGCACACATGGTTGTGAACCACATCTCCGAGCCAGCCTCTGAATCACAGCTGTCCAGGTTTCCATTTTAGTCACAAAAGAAAAAAAGTATTTTGTCAAAACTTTGCTCCTGCCAAGGGTGTGGGGGGAAGATCTTGGTCCTGTGCTTTTTCTAGAAGTGCATTTCTACAGGATATTGCTGCTGATAAACTCCCACAGCTGTTCTCTTACCCCATGCATCTCCTCTCCCATAAATCCCATACTTGTGTGTCAGTCCCCCAGTCCAATGAAGCACAGGGTATGTGTGGCACGGATGTCCAGTGACCTTTCCTGTAACATCTGAGTCCTGTGCTTTAAAGGATACATTGGCTTTCCATTCCATACCACTTGGTATTAAAAGTATCTCAATTGATTAAGTCAACTTAACTAGATTTGTGCTGTCTCACAGATTTGCACGGCTTCAATGACCCAAAACAGCCTTGTTACTTAGAAGAAAGACCTTTTTTGTTTTTGTCCTTCAATTTTGAAAGAGAGAGATGTGTGGGCTTGCAAGTCTTCAAAGCCTATGGTCTGTGGTCCAAGAGCTAAAAACAGTCACAAACTTCACCACCAGATGGATGAAAACTTAAGGCTCATCTTGCTCTTCTTTCTCCCTCAGCAGTAAAAAAAAAGAGTCACTTTTGAAAGGGTTTATTGGTTGGCGTTTTTTTCTGCCTGTAACTGGGAAGAAGCTAAGAAACCACAGCGAGATCACAGATTTAGACTAGCTATAGGCTTTACAGTCCTGAGAAACGTTTGCAAAACCGAGTGATGTCTCACTCAAATATGTAAATAAGTTTCCCATGGGGAGCTCTCAGACTCTGCCTCAGAGGAAGCGTTTTGCTTAAATAAGCACAGAACAGCTTTGTTGTTGCAACTTTGTGGCGCCTGTCCCTTCAGGCTGCTAGTCCCCAAAGCTGTGCAAGTCCTGGCCAGGCTCGCTGAAGAGCAAGCAAATGTGTTCAGCTACAGGCACTGCCTCTCCAGCCCTGCCCCTGCTCCTCTCCCAGCTCTGGTGCAGGCTGCTGCTGCTGCTGCCCTTTACTAATAACAGACCACTTGTGGTTTTGCCAGGGAAGGGGCATAGTGCATGCGGGTTGTACACAGTGAGGGTGATTCCGAAGTGCATCTTTTGTGGGACTAAATTAAAGTGATTCAGCTTTTGGCTTGCTTTGAAATTAGTGCAGTCGTGCTATGACAGTTGTGGATCCTTTTCTTACCAAAAAATACAGTGTGAGCTGTCCCTTAAAATGATGGCAATTCCTGCTTCTCTGCAGCAGCCTCCTTCCTGACACAGAACACTAGGATTGTTTTGCCATTATTTCTGTCAACTCTTCCACCTATCCCCATGTCTTTAAAACAGGGATTTGGAGATCTTCTGTGCCACCATGAAGAACTAATTTAAAGCATAGAACATAAAGTTTTGGATAAATTATTCTCAGAATAGATTATTTTCAGAATATTTTAGAAGAAGATATAGTTCAAGAGATCCAGAGAAAATAGTCATGAAATGGAATGAAAAGGAGGAGGAGGTGTAGGCATACGAACAGCAGAAAAGACAGAACCAGGAGAGAGGGAACAGAAACTGGATGAAGTCAGGATATAAAAGCTTATAAATCTCTTTATTTTAAGGTATAAAAAATACCAAGTCCTAAAATATGATTTTTTTCCTGGCAATGACCACACTGTTAAGAAGTTTGCCTTTTGGAATAAAAAGGGTGGGTGTGCTCGGGGCACCATTCCAGCCTTGTGCTTGAGGCCTCTTTTCTTCTGTGCCCATTTCAAGCAAATGCTATTACAAGCCACACATGGGCACACACACAAAAAACACTTAAGAAAATAGAAGTAGGCTTTATCTGAGACAACAGAAACAGAGCAAGTTTTGCATGCAGATGGCCTTCTCTGGAATCTGACTGGCTTTCAGCACGTCAGCCTGGCTGTGTATGTCTCTGAGTTACTGTGACAGGAGCTGAGAATGGACGGCTGGCTGTTTTACTGCAGTTTTTGAAAGCAGTTTTCAGAGATTAGGACTGTTTTGGAAAGCCAGGTTTTAGAGTCTACTTTCAGAAGGTGCCTGAGATTAGCAAGTGACTTTCGCTACTCCGATATCTCCTTCAAAGATGACAGAGGTTAAAGGAAAATCAGTCATAAAGGAGAACTGAATTTGATTTCTTGTCACATTGTGCTTGTCTAGGGAAGTGTTTTTCAGAGGTTTGTCAGACCCAGCTCTATAGCATTTATTCCAGCACTGAGAAAGGGCTGTGATCAAGGGAATAAACATGCTCCGGACTACAATACATCTACACTGGCTTGGCATGTGGCCTCTTACACTGGTTGGAAAGAAGTGGGATCAGCAGGCAATAAAACAGGCAAATTGATTTTGTTTGCGTTTTTACTAATTATTTACTTTTTTACTTTTTATTTTCCTTAAATTTTTTTGTTCCCCTCGTTGGCTTTCTAGCGTCCCGGGTTTACTTCCTGGTCTCAGACATTAGGCTCCCTCCCCCAGTGGGAAATCATTCAGCCAGCATGGTAAATGCTGTGTGGCTGCTTTCAGAGAAGAATTAAAATGACTGCTGCTAGTATTAATCACAGTACTCCTGAATCAGTTTTATAAGGTAATGTCTGGAGAAATGAGAAGAATCCTATTTGCATGACAAACTGCCATAACTCCGCTGACACCCAAAAAGAGAAGCTACTTCACTTAGCGCTGACTGGGGTCTCTCCTTTCATTTAAGAATGCCTTCCTTCTGACATTTGTGTCTGCTTTCCACTAAGCAAAACTATTCTTTCTGTCTAACTTGGGTCACGTCCACTGAATCCAGCGATAGACGAGGGACCAAAACTCTAAAAGATGTGTCCCTTAAACACTGCTTAGCAGCGAAAAGTTAATGTGTCCATCAGCACTTATTCTCTTTCCCTTGTTCTATTCAGTAGTGGTACAGGAACTTCCCCAGACCTCACTTTTCGTACAATTTAATTGTGTTGTAACTTGTTATAGTAGAAAACTACAGAACAATATTTTCAAAAAAGCAAGATCAGTAGGGAGAGACAACATCTTTTACTAGCCTTGCTGATATATTTGGAAAAATCAGATATGTTGTCAGGTTCTGAGACTCTGCAGGTGACTCTGTGCTTGGAAAATGTTTTATGTCTGCTCTGATGAATGAAATGTTTTACATCTGCTCCAAGCTTCACTTTCTCAAAGCTACAACAATGCTGCTGTCAAAAACCCTGCAGAGGATCATTCTTTCACCCCAGTCTTCCATAGGCCATTAAAAAATGTCATTATTGTATGTCCCTTAAGATGTTAGGAGTGAAGAAAAAATGCTTTTTATATCAATGGGCAATAATTTCTCTCCAGCTCTTGTCTGGTGTTGGCCTTTGATCACTCCTGTTTCACATCGGTTTGATTATCTCAGGGCTGAAGCCAGGCTGAATCCTCCTACTCACTTCTGGATATTCCCCCTGCTCCCCACTCAACCTACCATCAGGCCAACAGCTTGTACTCTGTTTAGAAACATATTTCATAACTCTCGTCTTCTGGTATCAGCTTTTATAGACATGCAAAACAGCTTTCCTTCCCCCTGCATCCATATGCTGAACTACCAGATTACAAAGATGCCCTTTTTTGAAGTTCTAATTTGTGAAGTCTCATTAAATTGAGAATTAACTGCAAAGTGAGATTTAAAACAGTTGCCTCTCTTAAGCAGTGTTACATGGCTATGAAAACTGTTTTCTTTGACTACCCTAGGTAGTGCCTGCTTGTGAATCTTAGACATAAAATTTACTTTTTAGTTACATTTAGTTCAATTCCCAAATGAACTTTCAGGGAAATCTTTCAGCCTAACTTCTGCACCTTGGATCATATGCCTGACATACTGAAGGGAAACAGAAATTAGGAGAGAAAACAGAGGCTGTAGAAAGGTAGTATTTTGGCCAAGGTCAAAGGGAAGGTGGGAGCCAAGGCAGAGCTGCACCATCTCAGATCCAGCATGTGCACCAGGTGCTGTTCCTGAGCTCCCTCCCTCCCTCATATTTTCTAGCAGCAATTTGTCATGGCTTCACAAGCAGGCTGCCTGGGCTCCTGCAGGCTGAGGATATTTGAAAAGCAGAATACAAGATCATGTGTTTTTCTCACTATAAACTAGATGACTAAAATTTGTGCTTGGGTTTGTATTTATGCATGGCCATTTTTCCAAGATGATGTAATATATTAAATGCAAATGCTTATATTCATGCACCTCCGTAGTTCCACTTAGGCCAGGAAGGTGAAGCATGTTCAACCAATCTGTTAGCTGCTATGGCTATTTTCCTAAGGGTTACCACAGTGGATTGCAATGCTCATTTAAATTCCAGCATCTTCCCATCTAAGGCAGGCTGGCATTCCAGCTTCGCTGGCCTCCTGTTCACACAAAAATCAAGCCGTGTATATAGGCCTGGCTATATTTGCACTTAACCTGGATACAGTCTTGCCACTGGAAGAGAGGTGTAGCACAATTTAGGATGGTTTGGGCCAGTTCTGTGCCAGCCTATACCAGCAAGAATACACATAAAACTTCTAGGTGTTTTGATCAGTATGGTATAGTGATTCCAGAGCAAAAAAAAAAGGGTACCAAAAAAATCCCATACAAGCACAAAGTTATCAAAGCCAATATTTGTATTGTGGGCCAAACTTGATTGTCTTTTGAATGTGTTGATTAGCAACTGATGAGCTAACACATCTGCTAAGTGTTTCATTTTTATTTGGAGAGCAAGCACTCAAAAGTCTCGGTGTTGGATATGGTCACATTTCTTGTGCTTCATTAGCCTTGTGCAGGGACCCCTGGGTTTTACTGTCTACCACAGTAACAGTGGCGCAAGATGCCTTATTCTCAGAAAGAAGAACAGACACTCTTTAGTTCTCGGGCTTTCTTCAATTTAAACATTCAAGTTTGTGCAGTTTTTTGCTGCATTCGTATGTTCTGAAGAAAGAGCAGGTAACATCTGTGAAAGACATATTCTTGTGCTGACCTTGTCTTCATCCCAAGTTGTGGATCTTTTAGACCAATTGACCCCCACACTGTCACATTTGGGTTTGGTACCTCAGCTTAGGGCAGAGACATGGCCCACATGAAGGCTGTTTCCAGGCAGAGCCGTTTGTTTTCAGGCTGGAAGATTTCAAAACTTAGAATGGTTTTATCCCTGAGTGCTCCTTGGATGCCATTTTGTGGTAGCTTTATAAAAGTGTGACTCAGAGCCTGTAATTAATCCCTAAAGCATTTCATCCTTTGACAAGTTTTGCAACACATGGGACTTCACAATAATGGTGAAATAATTTCCAAAATGTCTGTATGAGTTCAGCTATAACATTTCTGCTGGGAATATAGCAACATGTTTACTTCTGTGCTCAGAAGAAGAAAAATCCAATAAAGATGGATGTATTCCACCTTAAAGCACGGAACAAAATGTGAGATTCAAAAATACCTGTGCATATATATAAAGTTTATAATAGACTTCTGTAGTTAAATTTCCTCATGATTTGTTAAACAGGGAGAAGAGCTGGGAGAACTTAATGATGACTTAATGGGAGAAGGTGATCAAATATTTGGGACATTGTTCACAGAATTATCTACACTGTTTGAAGGTAACTATCCATATTGCTTTCCAAGACTGATTCATTGAGTGTAATTATTTCAGTGTAGGATTAGAATAAAGATTAATTTAGGTAATTTGCTGTCCAGGGCCAGTAGCAGATGCTTAGAAATGAGCACCAGCTTATGATTTCATAATACAGCTTAAGCCAAGATAAAAGCTCACTGCTGCCAAGAGGGAAAGGTCCTGCCCTTCTTTTCAGCTTCTGCAGCCCCAGCTCCTGGCTTCATAAACCCCAGATTGCCTGTGCACTGCTGGTGCTCCTCCAGACACACAGTAAGCCAATTTACTGAAATGGCAGAAAGGTCACTTAAATAATAACAAAAAGAAGTGCTTTTGTCTTTGGTGAGTTGAGCTGGCTTGCCTCATGATCCGTCAGGTCGCAGCGCCAGACGGAGGGGTCACGCACTTGGGATCAGTGGATGTGGGAGGAAAGAGCAGGGAAGGCTGGCTAGGAATGAAGGAAAGAACTAAGAAGGGGGGAGTAAGGGGGAGTAAGGCTTCCAAGCTGTGTCAGCAATGAGACATTTATTTGGCTAAACCATCTATTTTTGCCTGTTTGACACCTACTGGAAAATCCAGCTGGTCCTCCCAGAGCAGCATGTACAGTGGGTGGAAGAGCCCTGTCCTGAATGGAAATATCTCATTTACAATTTATGGAAAAGTCTCTATGGGAGCTCTGGGACGTTGTTTTAGTTTTTCACACACATGAATTACTTTACAGTCGTTGTTGAGTTTTATTGTCCATTTTATTGCTTGGTCAGTCAACATCATGCAATCCTTCTGCAGCTGTTCACAGCAGCCAGAGCTGAAGGCCACACATGATCTCAGCATCCAGAAATCAGTGTATCACCTGAAAACTCCATTATATCACTTTTAACCTGTTTCGTGTCGTTTATTGATATGTTAAAGAATAAGGATCCCAGCACTGAACCTGGGAGGATGGTGATAACTGCCTTTCTACTGGGAAAACCCTGTTTACTTCAGTGCTCTCTTTCCTGCTTCTTAAACCATTATCAGTCCTTGAGGGAATCTTTCCTTCCAAACTGAGAGGGCTGAAGAGCTTTCAGTAAGGAGCGCTGTTGCCACCATTTTTGGAAGATGGCAAACTTATCACTTGAGCATTGGTTGTGTCCATGTGATGGATGACATGGACACCTTCCCTGGACAAAATGAGTGGGGATACATAGACCATACAGATCATATTTACTATTCGTTCTCTTCTTCTGTGGGGAATTTCCTCTGTGATTTCCACCAGTGGCAGGGAGCTCTTGTTTAAGGCTGGTGCCATACTGCCACCTTTCATTCCTCTAGCACTTTGTCGGCGCTAAACTACAGATCACAAGTCATGGCAGCTCCACAGCTGAAGTGCTTTAAGCTCTTGAATAAATATCATCTGGTCTGGGTAGTTTTTCACTAGTTCAGTTTCTCAAGTTGCTCCAAGTCATCCACTATTGATTTATTAAGCTGAGGCTATTCTTCCTGGTGAAGAATGTCTCCATTGTAGGAAATTCGTGGACACTTTTAGGACCATTAGATGCTTCTGAAAATCTCTGAGGTTCTTTCATAGCTTAGCAATTTGTCCAATCACAAACATTAAATACATAGTCACTGTGGTAAGCAAAAAAAAACCAAAACCAAAACCCTGTGAATTTTTTTATTGTGCGTGTGTGAGAAGGAAGAACTTGGAAATAGTGGAGATCAGTAGGGATATGTGCTAGGCATGCCCAGGAGCCTGTGCTGGTAACACTGCAGCCTGACATCTGCAAGCAGCTGAGCAGCAGGAACCAGCCCGACTTGCAGCCTGACCTTCCCAAGCCAGGGGGATCTCCCATCTGGGGAGGGAAGTCAAGAAGACTGTACAAGGTGGGACAGTGCTGGGACGGTACAAGGGCATGAAATAATAAGTTGGTTCTTAAAGAGAAGCCACTCTGCAGACCCACTCTGGGGTGTTGTTTGCTCTGTCCCACCCCTGACACATGAGTCGGGTCACTGCATCTTTTCTCTTTTTTTTCATGCATTCTATAACAAGAACTTGAGGCTTCATTTAGCCCTCTAATGTTCTGAGTCTTGATATACACTTTGATCATGTTTTCAACTGGTGTTTTTCATGGAATCATCTTAGAATCACAGAATGGTGTAGGTTGGAAGGCATCTTAAACATCATCTAGTTCCAACTTCTCACCATGGTTTTTTTTTTTTTTCCTGAACTGCAAAATCCAACACAATAAAGACAGATGTTTAATATAATGGCCTGTTTTTTTATTAAGATTTCCCTTTATGGAATGGTTATGAGACAGTTCACAATATGACCATTAGATTACCTGCCTAGTAATTTATTTATTTTTTTAAATTTGTCTGAAATTTGGACCCTAAATGCTTATTTGGATTTACAACAAGGCTACATGACATGAAAAGTGATGCACGTACAGCTTCTGTTGCCTTTCAGCCTTTTTGCTGTAACTCAAAGCCCTTTTCTTGTACTTTAACAGACAGATGCTCTTTTGTTTTACCCATGTCTGAAAGCAGAACAGGAGCTATTTCATTACTCCCTCTAGCCCAGGTCAGGTGCTGTGAATGATCATCTATCCAGACATTCAGCATGCCGAGGAAGGTAAGACACATTCCCCAGACAGACAATTTCAGGGCCAGGAGACTTGTACCCCTTGGCTTTGAGCTGCTGTTCCTGAGGCTGGCAGGAACCTTTCTTCTTAGATTGATGGTGGGTACCCAGAGTCACAGGCAGCCTCTCAGCATCAGTTATTTTGTTCTGATGAAGCTAAACAGGAATGTCACTTTGATTTGTTAGTTAATCGTCAGCATTTCACTTTTTTTCCCTTGGAACTTTTTTGAGCCTTGGCTCCTGCTGACTTACAGAAACTGCTTACTCACTCGTTTCTCTCCTAGATTTCTTCCAGTCAGGAACATAATGAGTATCAGCCAACGTCACTGTGACAGTATTGCAGATACCTCCAAATATTGCCAAATTGCCACACTATATATTAAGGTTTCATTGTGGAAACCAGAATTTGATGAGAATAACACTCTAACAGTGGGAATGATTGGTCATTGGAATGATTTATCTGTTGATTGGAGTGGATAACCTGTAAACCAGAAATATTAAAATCAAGGACACAGAGATTTCTGTAAGGATGTACATGCTCCAGCCTCAACAAAACTGTTACAGAAGAGGGTGATGGTAGGAATTAGATGATATTATGACAGGTTTTTTTTCTCTTAAAACTATATAAATTCTATCTTTTGGACTAGAAGTCTTCTCTTTCTGAATTATTTACCAGTTTACATTTTTATCATCTTTCTTCACTAGAATAGTAATAGAATAAGTAAACCAAAGTTTTGAGCTTCTATTTCTGGAGGGCGGAAAAAAACCCACACTTCAAGTCACAGCCAGCATCCCCTCCTTTTTCCCCTCCTTTTGGTCACCACTGAGAACAGATCTATTCCTCTGCCTCTCCCTAGGCCTGTGCTGAGCTGAGAAATTCCACATCTTATTGCTGTCTCTAGAGAGAATTGTCATATGCCAAAGTCCACAGTGGAAAGGACTGGATTTTCCCTGTGTTGGGTATTTTAGTGTCTGGCAGGATTGGTAGAAAGGGTAGCAAGGCAAACAAAATTAGTATGAACCTCAAGGTGGAAATAACTCATCCAGCAGACTGAACATCTTTGTTATTAGAGTTGTCTTCCTCTTCAAGTCTGTTTCAGTTGTAGCCAAAGACACTCAAGTTCAAATGCTCAGACAATTTTACAAATGAATCTATGGCCCATTCCATGATGCACTGAAGGAAGTGCTAGTTTCCAGTTCCTAGGAAAAGGTACACACTGCCTCACACTGCCTGCTCTCACAACTGGTTGTCACCCTTATCTCTGATTTCTTCCAACCCACTCAACTCCTGCTGTTCCAGGGAAAGCTTTGTTTCCATACTTTGCTTTCATTTCATAAAGGTGATCTTTATAAGTGTTTACTTAAATGAACAGGATACAGCATTTGTACTTGTTCTGTGTTTCTTATACCATTAAATAAGTCCTTTTCCATTAATTCTATGATTCCAGTGATCAGCTCTTTGCCTTCCAGAGTAAGGCAGCTCCTGGAAGGCAGCACACAGCATGGCAAACACCACCTTCATGTATTAGCTTGATCCTAGCAAAGCTTGATCCTCAAGCAAAGTTCTTACCAGGCTTTTGTAAAGAATTGCGGTTTTCACCGCTTGCCATCACTTGATTGCTCTAATTAAGATTATATCCCTAAAACTTTACTGTTTCAACCAAGTTTTCCTGCTCAGAATGCAAGATTTAATCACCATGTTCCATATTAAAGAACATGTTGACTCCCTTACCCTTTTAGTCCAGGAAACTAATCATAGGATGTGTCAGCCTAAAGTTCCAGTGGCAATGAATGTTTTCTCACATGAATAAAAAATGAGGAAGTGTGTGCTTGCATGTCTTCAAGCAGGTGGTTTCCAACAGCCTTGGTCTCTAACCAGCTGTTTTCTCTGTTCCCTTCTCGTGGCTTCTGCAGCAAACATGTTATTCAGAAGATTAAAATTTTGATGAGGGAAAATGGAAAGTCCCCAAACCACTTTTTTCCTGCAGCCTGCATGGCTGGCTGGGATATATAAGATGTGCCTACTCGACAGTTTAGTGGACAGGGGTAGAGCCAGCCAATTTCTTTTCCTCTGACAGCTGAAAACCTCTAGTTTCTCTCCCTTTCATGCCCTCCTTGTCTCTACTTCTGATTGCAGGGGTCACTGCAAACTAGTTCCACCTGGTTGCAAACAGCTGTGCTGTTAGTTACTTTATTGGCCATCGAAGATCCCAGCAGGTAACATTTTTGCTTGATTTCCCATCTCTTCTTTATGTTCCTCCTTATCTCTGCAGTGGGAATCAACAACTTTCCCAATGCAAGAGGTGGATGCTTAAAATAATAATGTATTTAATTGCAAAGGAATGTTTGAAGGGAAAGAAAGTGCACTGCTCTCAGACATGCTTTGGTACTTCTATTTGAATTACAGCCTGCAGGGAGGCATTGCTTCATCTACTGCCTCTACAAAGCACCATAGTCATAGGGTGGGATCACTGTCCCCTGGAAATGTCTGTTTTGTGTTGGTTGTCTTCCATCTCCTTTCATAAAGCTGCATTTTATAGGGTTATACTGTTATAAAGTCAAATATTATAGGCTTGTTATAGGGAGAAGTTCATGAATTATAGAAGATATATGATATAAAAGCAGATATAAACCAAGATTATTACTTTGAGGCATTCATTCATTTGAATGGTTCTCATAAAGTACAGCAATGTCAGAGATTGCACTAAACACACCTTCATTGTGTTGGCAATCTAAACACCACCTTAATTTTCTCCCTAGTTCTACTATTTAGGTAAAAAAATCTTGTACCAACGAACAACATGGAAATACAATGAAATACATCTTCTCCAGTAAAGCAGGGGGTGGCTACCCTTGGCCTCCTGGTGGAAGATATCCAGAAACCAGTTAGGAAAGAGCAAGGACTTAATTCTCCAGTATTGTTCCTATTAATCCCCTACATTTGTCAGTAAGTAACGGAGACTATTAACTTAGAGTGGCAGCCTGCTTCTTCTGGTACTTTTTAAGGCAAATATCTTCCCAGACAAGAAAATAAAGGAGCACTGAGGAACCCATCAGAACCTCCTGCTATCCCCATGCCCTGCTGAAATAGAGTGAACATTTTCCAGAAGTGATAAAAGGGAAATGAAATTATGTTTGCTGACAATGAGTTGGATTTCTTAACAAGACTGTTTAAATTTAATTTTGATTGCACTGAGCAAGATGGTGATAAAGCTTCTTGCAAAATGCATTGGTAATAAATGTTGCTAAAAGTACAGCAAAACATAGGAATAAATTGTCTGGTTCTTGTGGTGGCCCTGTTACCAGTAGCTTTTAATTAGAGCTAGATAAACATCTATCATTTTTGGGGCAGATGAATAAACTGGTTATTAGATGGAGGTCCCCCAGAGACCTAATTTTCTGTAATTGCTCACCATCCCAAGGAAAAGTCTTCTGCTTTTGTCACCCAGGCTATGATTGATCGAGGTACTTGGTGCTGTCCTAGATGTCTGAAGCCTTGTTATGTGCCCACATAATGAGTGAGGCAGTGGGGAGGTGAATATTCCCTCTGCCTTGCTGGTTACAGAATCACCAGGTTGGAAGAGACCTTCAAGATCATCGAGTCCAACCCACGTCCCAACACCTCAACTAAACTAAACAATGACACTGAGTGCCACATCCAATCTCTTTTTAAACACATCCAGGGATGGTGATTCCACCACCTCCCCGGGTAGACCATTCCAATATTTTATCACTCTTTCTGTAAAAAACTTTCCTAACATCCAACCTATATTTCCCCTGGCACAGCTTAAGACTGTGTCCTCTTGTTCTGTCAGTTGTTGCCTGGAGAAAGGTTGACCCTGGCTGACACAATTTTACCCTGACAAAACCATTGCAATCCTGCCCGCAGTGGTCTGAGCCTGGGCTGTGGTGTGGAGTGTTTTCAACAGGCAAGGGAGCTGGGAAGCCAGGAATTCTGTGGGACACCTGTAGAAGCAATTTCACAATGTTTGTTCTGTGGAAGAAAGCCACAAACTTGGGAGACTACATCTGCAGGTGTTGTATCCTGCTGCAATGCTTATTTATCTGGCTGGCAACACAGAATTGTTCAGAGATTCAAGTTGTGTTTTGAATTCACTTTGAGGGAGTTGCCAGAAAGTCCAACAAAATCTGTTCCTTTCCTGTTTAAAAAACTCCATAGTCTGTGGAATGTAAAACCACTGGAAAGGAAAATAATCCTTTAAACAGTTAAAATGTTAAGCAAGTTACGTTTTCACAGGATGTTATTTCTTCTTCTATTTTAAAATGACTGATTTTTTTATTCCCTATACATGCTGGGTAGGCCTACTAAAAGCTTCTTAAACACATGAAATGTTTTACCTACATAATTTCTGAGATGAAAAATGGATAAATGCTGTCAGCAGCTGATAAAGAACATCTCACTTAAGCTTCATTTCTATTGTTTGTGTCATCCCAATAAATTGCCTGGCACTTGCTTTAAAGCTTGTACGGGAAGTTAAACTAGGTATAAGTGTAACAGTAATGCAAAATTATATTTTACTGTTACCTAAACTTTACATGACAAGGAATCTACAGCTGGATGGGCTCAAACTACAAACTTCATTAAATTCTTTTAAATGGAACTTATCTATGCAAGAAGTGGAATCAAATGAAGATTCATCTTTAAAGTGGTGGGTTTCTTTAGTCTTTAAAATAAAATTGTAGGGTCCAGGATGATTTACCACATAAATAAACTAGACTAGCAAATATTTTATATTAATTTCTTACATTTACATAGGGCTATTCATCTGGGAACACAGATCAATCCTGTGTTGATTTACATCCTACTCTTTTTGCATATGTAGCAAACTCCTAAAATAAGCAGCAGATCAAATGCTTTTTACCACTACAGAAAAGGATTAGAAAGGCAAAGAACTGCCAGGAAAAAATCATAGTTATATGGAATTATCAATGGAAATGTGTCCTAGTTTGGACAAATTTGGAGGAGAATACCCTCTGATAGAAGTCAGGTCACAACCACCCCTCCCCCCCCAGGTTCGGGAAAAATTTTCCTCAAAGGAAAGTGAAAGAGATAACAAGCTATTTATTTAACAAACACACAGGTGGGGAATAATAATGCTAAATAATGAGATCCCTCTCTCTGTGGAGAGAAAACCTGAGAAGATTTCAGAGGTCCTCTGTAGGTGCGGTCTCTCCTCCTCGGAGCTGGTCGGCGAGGGGCCACCCCCCCCGGGCCTCCGGGAAAATTCTCCTGATGTGTTCAGATGTTGTTGAAACAGTCCAGAAGAGAAGAAAAGAGCAAAAAAACCCAAAAATCCTAGGAAAACGAAATTCAACCCTCCGTCTCTCGCTGGGAGAAAAAAGAGCCGAAAACAAAACCAAGGGTACCGCAGAAACAGAGGAGCGTATCTCAGTGTCCTTGAAACAACTGCTTTGAAAAGTTTGTTTTCTGTCCTTCTCAGGCTCCGTTTAAAGACACAGAAAAGATTGGTGGGCATAGGGTAGTGATAGGGGATACACATTATAAAGTCACCCCAAGACAAAATGTTTTCTTTGGACTAACTGAGACCAGACCACGTAGGTTTTGGAGAGCTGAAAGTTATTTAAAATTACTTCTATCCTGACCGGCTCGCAGGTAAATAAGATTTGTCTACTTCTATGATTTTATTCACAGCTGGGCAGGCTTTGTCATAGTGGGGCAAATCATGAGTGTGAGGAGTTTGTGGAAGTATCTCCTAGGAGCAAATTCCAGGAGAGAGCACCTAAGGGTTACTAAAACCGTGGGTACAGCTTCCAGTCCCAGTGGGCCTATTTTGAAGAATGGGAAGACTTTAGAGACAAAACATTCCTCAGCATTGGGTTTGGGTTTACTGTAGAAGAATGTTATCAGGCTGTCAGAGAAAGGAGAGTAAGGTGTGTTGGCTGATGGGTATTTCCTGCTGCTGTGGGTGAACCAAGCACAACCACAACCTTCTACGCCAGCTTCTTTTCTGCCCTACAGAAACTGCCTCTGAAACCAGACATTTCTAGACTAGAAAAACAAGGAAATGGTTGAGGTTTGAAGTTTCTCTCTGCTCTGCTTCCCGTTCACTTTGCCATTCTGGTAACTGCACACGCCGAAGAGACCATACAACCCGCCAAAGAAAGCAGGGAATTATCTTGATAGCAGTGCTGAGATAGCATCTCTAGGGGCACCAGTAGAGGAGTAGACTCAACAAAAAATCATGACAGAGTGGATAGGCTTTCTCTCTTTAAACCTCATTTTACCAGCAAACATTGAACTTAAATATGAAATAATCTCATTGAAACCAACGTGGAATCCCAAAATGGGACCTTTGTCAACAGAGCTATCTAGGTAAGAAAGCTTTCCAGAGGGTGCAAGCGAGATACCTCATGCAGTGAAACACAGGAGCTGGTAGCTTCTGGCCCTCAGAGGGGAATAACTTACAATCCGTGCATGAGTCATGGAGACAGGCAGATACAAATACTCTTGTTAGCTCCCTGAGGGATCAGCATTCCCATCAGGCCACCACCCTGCTACATCTTGTACGCATTCTTAGCTCAAAGCAGATAAATATGTCATTGGGGAAAAATGGGCTCCGAAGAATTACAAAACTTCAGTAAAGGAAATGCGGTGTCACACTGTTAATTTTCTGATTGCTTTCAAAGATACTGGTCAAAAGTTTGGGTTTACCTTTAGATATGCTCTGTCTATTTCAAAGTAGAACTTCTAAGGTAATATAATTGCAATCTTGAGAAGGGTTGCACATCCTTTCACAGAGAGCTGAGTGCAGGACAAGAATTGTCTGCTCTTTTTCTGTTGTTCTCTGAAAGGAAGTCTTTTTGACTTCTCAGAGTGAAGCCCGATGTTCCTGCCAAGGTAGACAGCAGAGAGAAGGAACGGGGAAAGACTGATGGAGTATTTTTCTGTGAATTTGTCTCATTGTTTCAGTAATCTGCATGTACCTTTGACCTTACTGAAGATTGTCTAGCATCATGGACTAGACATGATGCTAGACATGATGCTTCCAATGATAGAGATTTCTACAATGCTGTATGAAGTTCTTTTTTTTGTGTTGCCAAGAGAAAGAAATTCCTTTAAGGCCTTATGGTAATATTCATGCAGCTCTCCTGTTCATAGCTGTTGTTTAATGACAGATGGAATCGGACATTTGGACACGGCCAATGGTGAACAGTGACTCATTCTGCCTGGTTACCTGAGTAATGTGTCTGTGAACAACTGAGTTATAATACGCACAGGGAAGAGGAACTGATGTAAACTGGAACAGTACAGTCCCAGGCAGGGGAAAAGAGCAAAGAAATTGCTAAAACAAAAGGAATTGTTTCTCCAGAGTTTTAGCTCCCAGAATCTTTTGTCTGAGTCTGGTTTCCAAACTTCTCAGAGGTTGTTCTGTTATTCCTGCTTGGGTCCCATCACTTGTGCCTAGAGCTGGTCAAACAGGCTTTGACTGTCAGCAGAAGCAGCCGGATGCCCCCACCTCTGCTCTGTTTGCAGGCTACAAGGAACACAGGGAAATGCTCCGAGCTAAAATCATGACAACACTAACAAGAGTCCCAGCACATACCTTCCAGATGATTTTATGGGAACCAGCACTTCATGAATGTGAGTAGCACTCAATGCCTTTCCTTCCCTCACCACTGCTGCTTCTGCCTTAGGACACATGACTACTTTTTCCTGTCTCACGTAAGGGAATCACATCAGCAGCTCTTCTAAGATGAGAGATATGGTTGGTAAATTAGATACCATACTCATGGTATCACCAGAGCTCAGACTTGCTCGGAAGAAGCATCTATTGCAGGTCACTGAAATATCTATTTCCCATTTAACATTATATCCACAGTATTCACTTGCACATGTATGGCTTGTGAGATATTGCAGTGCTTCTAAGTCAGATTAAGAATTCCATAAGGAATACTTTGGAGTTTATCCTCTGGGATTTGTTCTCAGCACTTTACAACTGCTGTAAGTAAAACTGTACAAATAACTAACAAGTTACACATGAAACGTGAGCTAAGATGTTGTCTTGCTCTTTTCAGTTTTCTCTTTTTCTTTTGTTGTTCATATTTCTAGAACCTACAGACAGAAAATGAGATCTCTTTCAAGAAAAGCAGAATGCTGCCTCTCTTTTCCAATTTCTCTGTTCTTCGGGGGCAATGAACTGACACTGCAATCAGTCAATACCTAACAAAAGTAAGGTACAGTAACATGACAGCAACGGTCTCTTGTGCTGGGCAATTTGCTCTTAAATCTCTTGGGTATCAGACAGATTATCTTAGATAGGCTGGCTTCCATTCCCACTCTTCCTGTATATCATATTTGCCCTAAAAATATTATTCCGAAAGTTTCTCTTATACAACTGATCATGAGAAATGAGCTTGACTTTTGCAGGCTCAATACTACTGATATTTCCCCCTCCTCCTCCTTTATAAACTTCATTTCTTTAAGGGATCTAGTTGACTCTTCACACTCCTCAAAAAATGTGTGGCTATTTCCTGAATGAAATAACCAGGGCTTACCTCCCTGGTAATGGCGAAATCAAACTAAATTTTAAAAAGCCTGGACTTCTAGCTATCCTTAAAGAAGGCTTTCTCTGTACCACATTCATATGCTATTCATGGAGGGTAGTAGAGAAGTGGCAGTCAAAACCCACGGCAACCTTAAGAATCCTTGACTGCTGTTAAACTCCAGGAAAGTTTCTCATTGACTTTCTCTGAACCAATAATCTTCCAGTCTCATCAATGTTCATTTGTCTTCGCTGAACTGTCTGTAAAGAGAGGTGAATTTTCCAGACTTACCTCAGCCTGAGCCATGTAGAAGTTACTGTCTCTTTGAAATATGTTCTGACAGACATGAATTCTAATCAGTCACAGATGATTTTTCATTCACTGAAGACTTGAACCAAAAAGCAAGAGGTGACAAAGCTCAATCCTGCTAATCTTCTTTCCTCACTTTGCTAAACTTAATCAGCAATTGCTGGCACTGACCTTTCTTTCCTTGACATCAAGAAAAGGATGCTCCTACTGAATTAATCACTTCCAGCTTGATGAGGAGGCCTACACTTCTAGTCAAGTGTGGGATGCAGATAAGGACATGCATTCCTGCTAATGAACAAACACAGGTGACCCCATTGACACCATTTGTTAGGTGGACAAAACCCAGCAATTGAAATGCTGAAGTAGAAATAAAGTGATTGTTACACTTGCGCAGATCTTTCCCTTCACCTCAGGGAATGGGGAAAAAACTTTGCAGATGGATACAGAAAGAAATTACATCCTGGACATTATGGGACTCCATTTTTTCAGGCACTTTTCCAAGCCTAAGTGGAATGTGTGCTTTTTTACAAATTTACAGGACTTGGCCCTGCCATGTGTGATGTGATGAATCCAGAAGAGCAGTGTACACTAACATGTCACACATTGGCCACATAAAGCCCTTCTGATCTGCAACAAGGAACTACTGGTGATAGAAAAAAACACTTGAGCTACACAGTTTGAAGATGTTTTAATGTAAGCTTATTACTGGAGTTAGTCTTACTTTCTGAAAAAGATATTTAGAACAACATAAAAAACCTGGAATTCAGACATCCTCCTTTACTCATAAGAGATTCATTCTCAAGTAAGCATGAGGAGATCTCATTACTCTTGCCCTGCGTGTCTGGCAGCTGCCTAAAAGACCACAAGACCTTATGATTAGGGAAGTAACAAGGGCAGAAAGAGAGCTGAAACACCTTTGAAATGCATTTGCAATCCAAAGGGAGCAAAATGTCCCTCAAAGATGGAAATGAAGACACTGGGATAATATTTCTTTAATGTGGTAACCTGGAGAAACAGTATTATTTCATGAAGTTGTATGTGAGTCTCGCACAGATGCTGTCTCCAAAGTCACCCTCTACAAAAGACATAAACCCAAGCTGAGTCAGGAGATTTAACTATATTCTGAGTGTTAGTGGGTTTGTTTTTCACCTTAAAATGTGTCTTCAGCTCTGTAAACAAAATGTTGACATTCGGACTTCATAGTGACAGAAGATCTGAATAAAGACGTCTTGCAGGAAGAAAAATGGAGGAGATAGAAAGCCAAAGCACATTAGTATTAGTATTAGTATTAGCATTAGTATTAGTATTATTCTAGCAATTAGAAAGCATTGCCCATTAAACTATCACTTTTTTTTGGGTAGGTATTGGTGCTATGATCCAGGAAAAGTCTTCCAGAAAAGTACTCCTTGTAACCATTCCACCTAGAAGCGAGGGAGACAAGGGTAACACTGACTGCAGGAAAGATCCTTATGGATGTGTCATGGCTCTGTCGGGTCCAGACATCTTTTGTGGGATCTCCTTTAAGCTGTTTACAGCACAGACACTTGTGTCTGGGCTCTTTATCTAACCACCCTGAGAGGTCAAGGGAGAGAAAAAGGCACTGACTAATTCACTTTAACTCAAGGGGACACTTAAGGTGATCAGCTATCTGCTCACTAAAAATGTCAAATTCTGCCCAGCAAGCATGAAAAGAGTCTGGGGGGAATACCTGGCAGGCATTTAGACCTAAGCAAAATTAATCTCACCCTTTTCTTCAGCAGGTGTTGCATAAATTAATAGATCACAGACACAAGAATAACCAGATCATGTCCCCCATATGCCTCCAAATATGCTTGTGTGACAAAACAGTGAAAATATTATTCCATCACTCCAATAGCTCCACCAAAAAGCCCCCATCTGCTGATGCAGCCATAAAACAGCTTACTGCTGCTGCTGCAGAGGGGAGGTCAACATTGCTGGGTGTTTGCTGGCTGCTGTACTCTTTGTTTGTGGCAACAAACCAAATGGAGCACACAAACCCAACAGGCTTTTTTGGCTTGCAGTCAAACTGTGAAATGGTCCCATCAGCTGGGCTGTAGCCAACACTGCTTCTCATGTCAGGTATCCAGGGAAGAAATCAGTCAAGCCTGCAATTTCTGTCTTTCCCATTCCCACCTTCTCAGACTAAGCCAGGCATTTTAAATTCATTACTCTCCTTCAGCCACCTTTCCTCCCCTGCTTGTGTTTTATATAGATATATAAATATACATATGTCCTTTGTCAAACATAGCAATCTGAGTATTATTACCATAGAAATTATATCAAGAACGATATAAAAAAGTCATTTCCTTTACCCTCTCCTTGCAATTATGGTCCAACTGCTTTAATAAACAGAAAGATCATTCCTTCCACACATTTTTACTGTTGAAAAGATTAAAACAGTCTGGCTATCACAAAGAAAGAAAAATAGCAGCCCACACACAGAGGAGCAACTTCTGCATGTAACCATCCAACCCAAATTCCAGGACGTGGCCCCTCCTTGGTAAGAAATCTCTCAGGATGCTGCTTCCCTCCCTCTGCCCAAGCAGCCCTGGAGGTGCTGAAGAAAGAGGAAGGAAAGGCAAAAAGACGTAACTAAAAACCAGCCAAACAAACAACAGTGGGGAAAGCGCTCTGCCTGCAACCTGTCTGTAGCCCAGGAAAATCAATCAGTCTCTAAACTGATTTCCAAAACAAAAGAAGAGGCTGGGAAGGGCCAATATTCAGTGTCTGAGCCATTCTTTGTTCAGCTTTGCCCGTGTTATTGCACATAAGAATGTGTTATGATTTGCACTGAGGAGTGCTAGTTTAATATCCCAAAAAATGTGTTGGACAGCTTCATCACACAGACAAGAGATTCGTTTCACTGGTGCCTACTTTTTGTGAGGCAAGTTTTAAGAGAAGCCTATTGCTTCCTGTACTTTTGATGAAAATACATTTAGGCTGTTTTTTCTTAACTTGGGTCTTATTTGATAGGTTCTGTGTCCTTATTGTAGCGTTTAGCTGCCCATAAAATTGTACTCAGGGAAGAGCTGTTACAAACATTGCATCGTAACCACCCCTGGATTGTTCAGCGCTCGGTACAGTGTGGTCACTTTCCTGACTGAGGCCTCAGTGCTCTATTACTGTGCAAGTTATGTTAGAATGAGGATAGGAAATGGGAAAAGTGTTTCTCACTGATTATGAAGTTGAAGCTGTTTTATAAGCAGTACAGGACAGTTTACCTTGTGACTCACGCAGCTATACACTTCAATAACACCTCTCTTATCCATAATGCTACAATCAAGTCACACTGTTTTTCTTGAGGCTGCTGCATCTTTGTGTGCATCCACATTGCAGTGGAAACACTCATTTGCTAAAATAACCCTAGGTGTGTCATCCAGAGCTATGTCCTTGGCAATCTCATGTTACTGTTGAAAGCTCTGAGTCTCTTCTGGCCGTCTTTGATTTCGCTCTGTGTCCCCCTCAACTTCCAGGGAGGTTGCTGGCAAACCAGCTCCAGCTGCTCTATCCAGACACCCCAGGCTGCACACAGAGGGCTCTTCGGGTCTGCACATTGGACCTTTGCTGGCCCAAGTGAAAGTCACACAGGCCCCACTTGTTGGGAACTCTGTGTTGTCCCTTTTTCTCTTCTTCACTTCTGAAAAGCAGCAAGATAGTGTAAAGAGATGGAAATTTTCTTCTGACCTCATTTGGATATCAAGGCCAGCCCTCATATCCTCAGGGAATAGACAAGTATGTGGGCTGAACATGCTGCTTGACACAATTTGTCTTAACAAAAACACTCGACTTGTAAAAGTAAACACGTGCAAGAAACTGTGCCAGCTGTAATTCCATCACTCCACTGGCCCTATTAAGCACTTTAATAAAAAAAACAATTAAGTTCTTTCCCACTACTGCACAGAGCTTTGTTTTTATAACTTAGGCTACTGTCCCAGTGTAGTCACAAAACCTGCAGATTAGGAAACCCATCTCTCACTGCCTTGGGATAGGCTAGGCCAAGTTAGGCTAAGCTGGAAGTGGCAAGGCCACTCGATTGAGTTTGTAGCTTCTTTTGACTTGGACCTTGAGGGCTTCTATTTTCAGCATGTTGGTAACTCAACACCTTTTTTTGTATTTAGAATGGTTTTGGGAAATGAAGATGTGCCACAAAGCTCAAGCTGGAGGCTTGGTTCCTCTGACTAACCATCAGAATTGTTTACTCCCTTTTGATTGCAGGGTCTCTTATTGTGGGTGAGGTTGTCTGTGTCAGAAAGGATTTGATTTAAATTTTATATCCCAGGGTAAATAGCAGTTACTTCAGAGACAATAACTACACAAAGCTGTGTTTTCATCACTCTGCAAGTGTAATTATGCCAGACTGATATGAGAAACAGGCACAAGAATTGGATCATTCAGAATTTAAGGTGCTTGTTCGTCACCAAAATGGTGAAAACCACCACTGATTATGATAAAAGATGTTCAATATTCATGCTTCTGGAGGAGGGAAAAATATTTTCCAAGGAGCTATTTCTGGGAAAATGGTAATTTTTCCATCAATAATGCTTTGACTAATACTTCTATACAGTTCTTTTTGTTAAAGTTGTTTAAATATCTTACCATATATTTCTATATGAAAATTTGTTAACTTTTAAAATACATCTTACACGCTGAATTTCCTGGGTCTAAAGAGAATGACAACAATAGTACAATGATTTATTTCTCGGCTCTTGGGTACCAGCCCACACATTCCGTTCTAAATGAAATGTTCTTCCTTTATTTTTTAAATATAACTTGTTCATATTTTAGCAACCAGAAAAACTCCTTTAGGTAAGACTATGCTGCATAAAGGAGGTCAGAAGAGCCCATATGCCAGAGAACTCTGTGCTTTAAAAACTTCACTGCTCCTACTGTAGTTCTACCTTATGCAACCAAATACCAGTTACATGAAAAATTGTGATAACGTTGCAAAAGCTGCCAGAGCTCTGAGATGAGCTTTTGTACCAGTAACAATGAACAACACTGACAATGAGCAACACTTTTTTTTTTTACTGTTAGAGAAAAAAGAGCAACTCAGCACAGCTAACTTTGGAAAGAACAAGCTGCCACTGTGCTCATCTTGGAGCAATTTAAAGGTGCTTATGAGTTTGATGCCTGAAGTGGCCACCTAAAAACAGAGACTAGAAAAGAATAAGGGAAATAAAGGTAGGTATTTATTTGAAGGGCCTTCAAAGGTACACCCTGGGGGAGCCAGAGGCTTCTGCCAAGATGGACCCCAAGATGGACAACAGGTCACAAGGTCTTCACACTTTTATAAGCCTGGTTCATTTTCATATCAGGGTTAATTCTCCAATTAAAGCTTCAGTTTAATGATGTAATTTCCCCAAGCTTGCCCCCCCTTTAGAGGTTTTTGATTTATACTTTTGGGCCTAGGACGGTCTGAGTGTCCCTGGAGAGCAGGCCTGGAGAGGCTTTGTTATGTCTAACTAGCATGAGAGAGCAGAAATTAACAGGCTACAAGAAACTTCAGATTTACACACTAGGCAGTACGGGATTTGAAAAATATGAAAGTTAAAACCTAAGGCGTCAAGTTCAGTGTGCCCTGGTCTAGGAGAAACACACAGGAAAGAAGTTCATGAGCCTTATTTCTTATGGTCTGCCTGAATTTGTTCCACCTAGGAGACAGAGGGGTGATGTGCTCTGACAGGTCACCAATAGCAGAGTAATGACCTGTAGAGGGACGGTAAAGTTTTGTTATGGAGAAATCTCCACATATTAGCAAATGATTCACCACTAAATTGATGTAGTCTTACCTTCAGGCTCTTCAAGAGCTGAGAACAGAGCAGAATACGTCTGGGAATGGTAACTCATCAGCATGCCTAACATCTGGAGTGGTTGCCTGTCACCTGGAAGTTTTTCTGCTTAAATCTATGGACTTTGAGTGAGAACTTTCAAGTTACTTCCAAGACTCTCCCTCCGGATTTCACTCCATCAATGTCCATAGTGTGGATACTGAAAAGCTTTCAGCAGAGAAATTTTCCAGCTTTCTGCAGCATTCTGTGAGAGCCCTGCTTTTCTCACACAAGCTATGAAAAACACGGAGATGGTTTTGTAAATGGATTCTCTATGGAACGCCTGCAAGCTTGTTTTCCAAGTTTTGTTATGGTATATTGGAAAAATTTCTTGGAATGGATGTTGTAGAGCCTAAACCAATCACTCTAAGGGGTGGTTGATCAGGAACCAATGGCCTCCTGTCATCCTTGCGAACCAAGTTATATAAACCAGTCTTTAATTAACAAAAGGGGCTCTATTCTCCTTGGACTTGACGTTTGTGTCGTGATTTCTCTCCGTCCCCGGTACAACAGTGACACATAGGACAGGTTTTCCCTGCCTTTCTGCTGTCCCACTGGACCGACATGCATTTTGTTGGACCCTGAGCCTTGCTACAAACCTGAGGCGATAAGAAAAAAAAAACCAAACAAAAAAACCAAACAACAAAAGAAGCATTAAAACAACAAAGTTTTGAACTCCTTTTTAAAACTCTTTGCCATGCAGAGGACTCTCATGTTATATCTAAGTCACAGGATAAATTATGCAGAAATCCAGAGGCTTCATCCCAGGAGAACCAACCAGAGCAGTCCAGCACAAACTGTAGCACAGAGCATCACTGCATGCACACAGCTGTCTGGATTTTTCTGCAGCTGCTCACTCCAGCAGACTCTGGGTTTGTTTGCTGCAGAGCAGGATGGACAAATTGCTGGGCTGAAATGTGTGACTGAGATACGAATGAGCATCTCCTGACTACTCGTCTGCAAGGAGCAGGTATTGTCTCTAACAGTGAGGTATCACTTTGGTCTTTGTGGACTTCACCCTTTGTATTAGAGGGAGTTTGCTTAGGCAGGCTTGGACGTGGCAAGTGCAATAAGGCAGTACTCTTTCACCTCCCAAAAGCAAGAATGAGAAAGGAAGGGTTGTGGTTGTGTATCCTTCCCTTCTAATTTAAGCCCATTTTGCGAAATTACCATCATGCCTTGGATAGGCTGGGCTGCATCTGCTGATTGTTCTCAATTCTACTGCCTTTAAGTAACTGTGCCTTGGTCTGTGGCTCATCTGTTGTGCCTTTGTTAGCAGTCTTGCTGGATCTGTGGCACAATTCATACCTACATCAGCCTATTCACAATTTTCTCTGTGTTTCTCAGTGCTGCTACTTCCACCTTTTGTTATATGGATACAGTAATGATTGCTGCAGTTCAAAGTCCTGTGCACTCTTTCTTTTCTGTCAGTCAGACTATCATTCAATTTTTAGGTAGGACAGTAGCAGAGATTAAAATCAAATTATTTTTAAAGCTCACTGACAGAGCCAGGCTGTATCCTCTCTCCTTTTGGAAGCAGAAGCATGAAGATTATACAATGAAATACTCCAGAAACACATAGAAAAAAATCTTTCTTTGCTTTTGTACTCCTTTTGTGTGACCTCTTCTCTCTTTCCAGCAGATTAATAACCTAAATAGACACTCACAAAATCTCAGCTCCGTGACATGGGAAGCTCCTCATCTGCACCAGCTGAGACCTCACTGAAGCTATTGATTCTCACTCGTGGCTTTGTGGGGAGACATCACTCTCAGAGTCAGAATCCTTGTCTTTGTGAACAGCAACATGTCAGGTAACTCACATCTGATTTTCCCACTGTTACTTTGCGTCAGGCCCTCAGCCCAGCTTCCTCCTCTGCTGGCACTTTCCTGGCAGTTCACAGGTTTGTCTCCACCAGCACAGAGCTGTACGTTACTGTCAGGCCGAGATGGACAGCTCTGAGTAATTGTTTCACAGCACTCTTAAATAATTTCAAATCACGTGAAATGATGAAACATAATTTCAAACCATGACAGACTTTTTTGGTTTTCTGCAAGTAGACTACCTAGCAAATTTTCCTGTAGGAGTTTTTCTAGTCTCAACAGCGGATGTCTCCAGCGCCCGAGAGCATCGAGAGCACTCGTCTGTTCTCAATGTCTGGATTTGCAAAAAGCTTTCTGGGAAGCAGGTCAGAAAGTGCCAAAATAAGCTGTGCTTTCCAAAATCATGCAGCAAGCTGTATATGCTAGAGAGCAATCAAGCCATCAGCTGGTGGTAGATGGCCTCCCAAATTCCTGAATCCACAGTGCCTGCTGCTTGATGCAGTGCTCCCAGGCACTGTGATTGCTTCCCGCTCTCTTCCCCTTGTTTTTGCTTCCCTGGAGGCTGCTCCTGACTCCAAAAGAGCAAATGTCTTGTGTGCAGAAGCAACATGCTTGTTTCATGGAGACTGTGTCCATGCTGAAAATAATACTCCACTTAGTGATTTTGCCAGTTCAAGACCAAAATACTGAACACCTTCAAGAGCGTCATTGACCTTGTATAATCCATATGATTGCTGATTAAATCAAGGGTATATTGCAATTATAACAAAGGTTTAAATCTCTGATTTTCCACAAGGAAAGGTGGGAGCTGAACAAGTATATAATAAGCAATGAGGAGTCAGGAATTTCCTTTGGGACTCAGTGCTCAGTTCTAAGAATATCCTTGAAAATTCTGACTTTCAGTTCCAGATTATACATCTCCAAGAAGCGTAAGTGCTGCCTGTCAACACCACAGAGCCAGGAGAAATCCTGTTTTCCCTCCTATCCTATTACTCAGCACAGGGTTAGTCATAACTGCCCAAAATAAATGTAACTTTATAACATAAGACCTTCACTATGCCTTGCTATCTGTCTCTCTGGATTATTTAATTATTTCCTTTTCTACATTACTTGTTCTTCTTTTAGTTTACTGATTTTAAGGGAGTGTCTGGGGCTACACGTTCATGTAAATTAAAAAAAAAATAAAACACTTCAGGCTCTTCCCTTATGTTTTTAAGTGAATCAGGAAATGCACAGTTATCAAACCCAAAACAATTATCGGAAGCAAAAATCCTTACCAAGACAAAAAACCCCACCCAACTCAAACACTGCATATTATCTCCTGCTAACATCACCATTAATAATCTTCGACCGTATTGGCAGAGGAAAGTAAATGCTAAAAACTCTCATCAAAGGACCAGAAGATGAAAAATAAAATCCTGGAGGTTAAACCTTGACTTTTCAAGAAGGATGTCAAAGGCAAACGGCAGTAGCTGGTCTCTTTGCTCTACTGTGTGCTCTACAAGAGAGCACAATGCCTGACTTCAACTCCATCTCAAAACAAAGCAGACATTGTTATTTCTGTGGAATTTAAAAGACATTTCCTTTACCATAAGAAATGCAAGGATGTATTGCTTTTTATATGCAGTTTGGTATGCTCAAAATTACCATGAAAGAGAAATATGTGCTTTTTTACCATTGTCAGTAATGAAGCTTAAAGGTGTTCATTGGACACAGAACTGACATGATTTTCACAAATGAGAAATTTGCAGGCAGGACATTGGCAGATTTTCATATCCCACCTTACAGCAGCAGAGAGAGAGAAATTGCTGCATTATCCTGGATATTTCTAATATTAAAAAGCAGAAAGAGTAATAATTTCAAAGCCTGGAGCAACTTTGCCTTTTTTAGCACAGGAGATGTTCTGCCTTTCATAAGACTTTCGCCATGGTTTCTGTAATATTGCTGAACTTTCCCCACTGGGACAGTACAATCCTGGATTAGCATCTGGGCTCAGGCCTAGATTACTACATTAGGGATGTTTCAGTGCAAAGGATTTGCTGCTACACCAACCCCTTTTTTTTTCTTTCTTTTTGACTGGCTTGGTTGTAGAAAGTTGACTTGAAAAAAACCCAATCAAACAAAAAGCAACAGCTGGAATATATTCTTGAATATGTAAATTTAATTTAGGTTCACTCCAATCCTAATCACAGCAGCTCTCAGAGTGAGCATCTGATGGGAAGAATAAGAAGCTGTATGGTAATTCATATTCCTCAGTCTATAGAGGGACAGAGAAATCGGAAATGTGTACTCTTTAAAGGTAAAATCCACAGAGAGGAGCATTACCATTTACATTACTGAGGTGCCCTTTAGTTGAGATCCAAATTTATCTTACTGAATTACCATCTTTAGGCAATCTGTTCTCTCTGCAGGCTGGAAAGTGCTGTTTTGTATGCCCAATATAATGTTGTTTAGCTATTAATATTCATGACAATGTAAAAAAGGGATGGCACTGTTATTTTTTGACACAATTTTTGTCTCCTTCCTGTCATAGTTGGAGTCACTGGAAAAATTGAGGTGGCACCTGGGTGTGGTTTGTTTTACTTAGTACCCAAATGCCAAATAATAAACTTGGTGCGATATCAACTTTAGGCAGCTCAACTCAGCAAAACTGGCTTTTGCAACAGGTTATTCAAGCTTCATATCAACACACTTTCCTTCCAGATAAACATAAAGTAAATAATACCTAGCAACTATCAGTGATACAGCACGGTGCTCTAGATGTGGATCAATATTTCAGTGCTGCAGCGACTTTGGATTGGCCTCTGAGGTGATATTGTGACAGTGTGGAACCGGAGCTCTTCCCAGAGTTCCTGTGCTGTCAAGTGGCCACCCATCCACTGCATCCATTCATCTTTTGCTACAGCATTGCCCCAGTGTGCCTACAAATAATTTGTCTGAGTGAATGGTGCCTGCTCTTGAAAAATCAGATAAAATGAGGCTATCCAGCGAGGTCTTCCCAGTTGTAAAACGAAGTCATTAATTTAGTCACCACATTAGATGGTGTTTTGCACTCTCTGAAATCAAGTTTCTCACCATCTTCTGTCTCAAATGTATTTAATTTAGTACTCTGGATGCTCTACCAAGTTGACAATGCCAATGCATCATTCATGCTCCATGAGCTTCACTTGGGAGTGCTTTATTTCCCCAGCTTGGCAAAGTCTAGTTGTTTCACTAAGTGCCTTTCTAGTTGCTTCATTAAGTGACTTTCAGATCTCAGCATGGACCTAATTCTCCACCCTGCAAACTGGCCTGAGGTCAAGAAGCTGATCACTCTTCTTTTGTGTTTAAGCATTTTGTCTCTAAAGTTCTATCACAAAGGGATTTCCTCATTCTGTTATTAAAAGTAGCAAAGTGATCTGGAGGTTGGCTCCCAACAGCTGCAGGGAAATTACCAGCTCCAAAGTCATAGACGTAAGTGATGGCTGCAAGAACTGAAGCCCCTGTATCCAACTCCACAGTGTTGGATAAAACCCCACAAACCTCTGCTTGGCATCTCCGAGGTGATATCATATGAAGTTTTATTATTTGGCATTTGGATACTGAGTGAAACAAGCAAAAAAATATCTCGTTATCCTTCCCCACCCTGAAAATAATAACCTTGCTCAGGAGGAAGCTTGCTTGTGCTTGAGACACTGGAGACAAAATCTTGCAATCCCATTCATTCTTTTATCTCTCCATGACTTGAATGCAATAAAATGCCAAGCGATTAGAATGAAGGAGAGCATGCAGGAAAGATTGCTTAAGGTGACTGAAAAATTATCAACCCCCAACAACTTCTCTTAAATTCTGTCTTAGAAATGGCATCTTATCCTCTCCACAGCCACTGTTCTTCTCCAGAGCTTTCTGGGAAAAATCATGCAGTAGCAAAAAGGTAACTAAAGCCTTGCAACAGAAGACTGAAACAAAGAGAGACATGGAATTACTCAAATAGTTTTAGTCATCCAAATACTTAAGACTAAAATACCAACAGGAAAATTCTACACACCCCTGAGAAAATACAATTAGTTAGATAGAAGATGACAATTGTTAAAAATCAAGGGATAGAGTGTTCTGTGGAGCAATCGACGAAGGCCAGAACTTCCCTATTCTATTGGCTCCTGCCTTACTGGCAGACTTGTGAGGGTGAGGAAGGGATATTTATCACTCTTGGGCTGCTCAATGGTTACCATTCACCTCAAAAAAATATTCAGGGGGTTGTACAGTGGTGGCATATATGTCCCAGAGAAACCTGAACTGCCCCCATCATCTTATCATGTGGCATTATGCACAATCAGTTGATGCCTTGGGTGATGCCTTCCAAATTTGTCCTTCAGTAGTGAAGGGCTTGAACAGCAAAGCTCTTCAACATTCCTTCCCTTGGTTTGGCTCAAAAGGTCCTTTTCTATCTCATTCACACACTGCTTTCCATTGCCTATGGACAGGCTAGACTGGGAATCACACTCTCCATTTCAGAGGAACTGCTGGTATTTTATCGTTTTTTGAAACAACGTCTTGGAAAGCTGACATATTTTGTTTCAACATGTTTGACTGAAATGAACACTGTTGATGTTCCCAAATTAGAATGTTTGTCTTGCTGAATTCAGTTGAAGTTTTATTTGAAGTCAATTCAAAATGAGCATACCTCTGCCAGTGGTGTGGCAGGCTCCTGGCTTGCCACTTGCTTTGGGATGAAGCTGCAGTGACCTAGGGGAAGTTCAGGGTGGGATAAAGGAGCTTGGCCTGTAATGGAGCATGAGAAATAATCATGTGAATTTTGACATAATAGGATTTGAAGGGTTCAAGTAGAACATATTTCTGAATAGATGATTATGTCCTGCAGTCATTCTGTCTGGGAGAAGGGATGTACTGGCATGACAGAGGCACAGGAATGGGACATTCCTACCCAGAGAGGAGCAGTTCTGAGTCTCTAACACTGAAACTTGTTGCAGCAGGTCAGCATGAGTTTAATTTCAAAAACAATCCATAGCGAACTCTCAGGAAGAGAAGACAAGTTCATGGTGTGCAAGAAAAAGAGAAAAGCACCAATCCTGAGCCTGCTTTTCAGTGTCTGTTATTAGGTCTGAGGGCAAAAAAACAGCTTGCAGACAACAGGAGAGCAGCTGAGTAGATGTCTGCTTCTCCCAGGTCCTTCTCCCCCAGCTCCTGAACAAATTGACTCAGCATACTCAGGCACTGGGTAGGTTACTGAAATATTAACTCCCTCTTTGTCTCTCTCCTTCCCCTTAAGATAATTCCTTCTCACTTGATGCCATTTTCTCTTTTTCCAGGGAAAATTATTCTTTATTGAGACTAAAGGAGGGGAACAGTGGACTAAACTGTTAATGTGAGTAGAGGGGGTGGGGGATGTAACAGCTCACTTTCTTGAATACTGACTCTATTGAGGGTTCTGTATTTTCTGTGACAGGGCTACTGAACGTGCGTGACTTTGGTTAATAACTTGTCCAAATCAGTGTCAAAGATTCAGTATCCTATGAAATACTCTATTTTAATCCCATTCCAAATGCAACCACAGTGTCTGAGATTTCTTATAGATATTTTAATTCCACTTGCATAATATTTTGAAAGCATAATTTTTGAAATTTTGAAAACCAGGTAGCCAGGGATTTCACACTGTGGAATTTCTTCCTTGACCCCAACCCCTAGGACATCTAAGGTATTTAGCCCTCAGTCCAAAAGTTTACCTATGATGATACATCACAAGTTTTGCTCATGGAGTGGTTGAGAGCATTAACCTAGAGAGAAACATCTTCTATGGGTGCTTCATAACAGAAACCAAAAGTAATTTCAAATCTATTTTTGCTTAAAGTAGAGCATACCTCAGAAAAAGATTTCCAATTCTGTCACCAGACTGTTCATGGATGATTGTTAAAAACACTGGATTCCAGCACCTTCCTGTGCAGATTGTAACTACTTTGTCAGTAAGCCTGAGGTATGTCAAGTGCATCATTAGAGATGGGAAATAAGGGATAACTGATGGAACAATTTGCTCAAAAAAAAATCCCACCCCACCCACCCAAGAAAGAAACCCAAACCAACCAAAAAACCCCCCAATAACAACAACAAACACCAAAAAACCAACCCAACCAGAAAACAGCTTCAAATTTTCTAAACATCTTTTGCTGAGAAACACGCTGGTCATTGCTCTCCCTATGCTCAGCACAGAGCTCGAAGCATTCACCTCACTGAACAGCAGAAATGGTTTGTCCTTTACCTACAAGATGAAGTGGACATCAAGCTAAAAAAGGGCAGTTCCCGAAATCAAGAATCACTCAGTGAAGTACAAGCCTGTGGGAAGCCCACCTTGTCATGGCATGGACACAGTCCTGTGAGGACTTGGAAAAGAAGCGATGAGAGGAGAACAAGAATTTGAGATAGAAGGCAAAATTCTCCAAGACGACTAGTCAGGGTAAATCAACTAATTCTGAGCAAAATAAAGCACCTGACTTCTACAGGGTATGTCAATTCCTTGTATTACTGTAAGAGCAGAAAGCATTCCATGTTTTAGCATGCACTGTTCATAAGAAAATTGTGCCATCTTGTGGGAAAATGTGGAAAATATCAGACCATACCTTCACATACATTATGCAAAATGAAGGGCGGGTGCCTCCATGATCAGATATTTGAAGGAATATTCAAATATCACCATACAAAGGTCACTATGCAAAGAGAAGTCCCCAGCCCCAGCACTGAAGGACATAAACCCTCAAAAGACAAGTTCAACTTCCTGATCTAAAGACTTACGTGGGCTTTGTAGTTCTAAGACTGAGAAGACAAACTCAACCAGGTAAATTATCAATGAAAAGTGCCAGTCTGGCAGATTTTTCCCAGCCAGCTGTGAACTTCCACAGCGGGTTAATTCTTATCCAAAATAAATCAGCATAGCCCAGCTTACTGATACCATCCTAATATGGAACCTTTTCAAGAAAAGAGTATGCAGGTTGATCAGGAGAGACAGCAATGAAAACTAAGGAAAAATAAGAATATCAGAACTGGCAGAAGAAAAGTTGTATCATCACGGCATCAGTCTCTGTGATTCTTGGCAAAGAGCAAGCCCACGAGACTTCATATCCCAGAGAATCCTGTTATATTAGCAGTAAAAAATGAAACCTAGATAATAGCAACAAATGTCTTGGTCAGAGTTCAAACGCTCCACAGCTAATCCTTGGATTATTTATATAGTTTGGAACAGTGATGCTGTTCAAATAGACATTTGGACATGAATATTACTGGGCTGCTGTTGCTCAGGAATCCTGCTGTGAGAGGCATCTTGGGAGAGAAAAGAGGAGAGAAAAGTGACTTGAATCTGTGGGGCCAGGGCACAGCGGCAGAGAAGAAAGGTGGGGGAAGCTGCCCACTGTCTTAGAAATGAACAGGTCATACAAACCTGTGGCCGAAGAGGGCTATGCTGTATCCTTTCCCTCTCCAGTGCTTGGAGTGTTTTCCCACCATTCGAGCCTGCCCCTGGCCCTGGTGTTGTGGAGAGAGCTCAGAGCCACCTCTTAGCCCCTCTACTCACAGCTGCTTCAATAATTGTAGCACGCTGCTTCTAGAGGATGAGGTTAATGAGCTCTGTTCAGCCCAAGCTTCTCAAGCTGCTCAAGCTTCACAGCTGGGCTTACCCTTTGACAGGAAAAAGTGCCAGATGTGTCTTCTTAGCTGCACTGCTTTCCCACAGCCATTTCAATAAGGCAAAATAGGGAAGAAAATTCTTGAATGCAAAAGAAAAAAACAAACAAGAACACAGGTCAGGACAAGATGTATTGCCATAAAATCATATTTGGGACACATATGCTTTAAATCTAAAAGCAACTGAGAGATGCTAGACAGTGGAAGGAAAAAGGATATTAAAAATTTTTTTTAAAAGACTGTCGGAAGTCTTAATAAGCAACAAAAAAGGAAGTCTGAAAACTAATATTTTTTGCTGCTTGGAAAGCTTCCCTTTTTATTAACAGTCCCTTGAGGTATAAGTGTTCAATGGCAGGGAGAAAATTTTTGGTCTGGTTTGTTATTTTTACAGTAAGAATAAGGACAGTACAAAATAAGGTCAAACATCAAAACAAACAGAAAGTTCATGTGATATGTCCAGAATGTTGACAGAAGCTATTTTAAGTGAGTGTAGGTCCATGGAGAAGGGCAAGACTCAATGTGCTGAACTTTAAGCTTTAACCTAAGATGAAGATTCAGTGCATTCTGTTCCCTGGAAGTCAATATAGAGAGAGGGGCTCCAGAGAGAGAAGTTAAGGATCTCTCTTCAATGTTTGAATTTTGGCAGATTGAACCAGGACTCTGCTGTGGCCATATTCATGTTGGGGGTGTTTGGTTCAGGACACCAGACTGAACCAAGACCATGTGCTGGTTTTGGCTGGGATAAGAGTCAGTGTTCTTCACAGTAGCTGGCTTGGGGCTGTGTTTTGGATTTGTGCTGCAAACACAGTCGATACCTCAGGCATGTTTTGGTTATTGCCGAGCAGAATTTACACAGAGTCAAGACCCTTCTGCCTCTGTCATCCCCCCACCAGTGAGTGGGCGGGGGGGCACAAGGAGTAGGGAGGGGACACAGCTGGGACAGCTGATCCCAACTGGCCAAAGGGGTACCCCAGACCAAATGGCATCATGAAGTGAGCCTGGACAGAGTGCTGAGTAGCCACAATAACATTGTCCCCAGGCTGGCTCAGGCAGAGACAGCTCTGAAGGTTTTGGGTTTTTTTGCAGAGCATCTCCTTTGCCTGGGGTTGCTAGGAAGCACAGAGAATGACAAACATCAATCAACCATCCTCTCAATTTGACCAAAGCTGTTGTCCAACACCCTGCCTTGTGGCACGCAGAATTACCCACTGGCATGCAGAAAAAGCAGAGCCATCCTTGGCAACGAGGCTCTTGGCACCTGCAGCCTTAATACTCAGGGAAACCACAAAGGCTGCTGGTTTTGCTGGGGCAGGAGAATGTCAGCCTGTACCAGCACCAAGTCCTTCGCAGCACAGTGCAGCAGGGACTTGTTAAAGCAGACAGTTGGGAAAATTAGCCACGAAGGTGGGATCTGGCCCTGATGCCAAGAAGAGAGAAAGAAAGAGAGAATTAGCAAGGAGTCAGCTCCAGCACCATGCTGCAGTAGGCTTTTTTGCATGTGAAGATGGATTATGTAAAGCTATCCTGAACACATCATGCATTGGTGAGCTTCACTCAGGAAGGCTCAGGCTTTTAGCTTTATTAATTGGGGCTTCCTCTGATGACAGCATCAACTCTGCTGAAGGAAATAGGAAAGTATTTCAATAAAGACCTAATCAGGCCAGTAGCACTACGTATTCCCACCACTGAATGGCCTCTTTGTCAATTCAGCACAGATGTTTGATTGTATCCCGGTTGCTTGGCTTCCTTTTTATGTACAGCCTAACTAGTGTGATTTAAAAAAATTGCAATAACATTCTTCCATATTTGCTTTAAATTCCTCCCTGTTGGTTTTGACTTTTTGGCTACATGCAAGTTTTGACTAAGGAACATTTTTAATTTCTATAGTCTCTGACTAAAACAGGACATTGGGATTGTTCACTGTGTTGGGGGCCCATGACAAGTGCTGGGGAACAGACTTTTTTGGAGGAAAAAGAATATTTACAGGTTGAGAACCCACAGTTCATCCCTTAGCATAAGCTGTCATGGGCCACTAGTTGATGTTCACTGACTACATCATGTACTTCTCGTTCTTTGTTTCTCCTGGCAATAGACATTCTACTGGCCCCTTTCCCAGTCCGAGCTATTCAACTTGAGACAGCGCCAAACCATCAAATTTGATCCAATTTCAAACTCCCAAAGCTTGGGATAGGGTTTTACTGTCATGTCTTGTTATAAGGTTGCTTCTCATAATAAAATCACTCCTTTCAAATATCCAGAATATAAAAATTGTTGCTGTCAAATCCACACATTACATTATTTCAATTATTTTCCTTTAGTATTTCAGTCTAGCCCATGAAGAATTGGCACATAAGTCCACTGATACTTGCCTCTTCTGACTTTCAGCTGGATTTATTGCTTCATTTCCTTCACAGTCTTGGAAACTTCCAGCCATATGATTAACAGGCTCACTTCTAAGGCAGACCATCTCTTCTCCCTGTCTCATCTCTCTAGGAAAACTACCCTCTAGTCTCTCTAGTGACAAGTTCTGCTTGAATATCAGGTTGTTTAAAAGCCCAACCAAACAAAAGAAAACAAACCAAAAAAACCCAACTGCAGCTATTTTACATGGAATCGGCTGTTTTCCCCCTTGCACAGCCATGCGCTGAGGTGGAGCAGTGAGAGTATAGCCTCACAGCCCATGGTGACAGTGTGAGGGAGCCAATGAAAGTCCCAGAAAGGTGGGTAAAGGTGTGTTACTATCCACCTTAGGCCAGTAACCACCAGCAGATGAAGGAAGAAGTTATTATATGGTTTGAAACCATTTCATTGAGATTTTAAATCCAACCTCCAAAACTCTGGCTGGCAATTTTTCATAATTTTTACTATCTTCCAAAAAAGAAAAAGTACGTGACCTTGTTTCAGCTCCTAGAATTTTTCACCAGCCCCAGCACACTGTGTTAGAGAGCTTCTCCCTGTTCTGCGCTGGTGATGGCATCTGTTTTCTGAAGCTGGATCTAGTTGGTGCTAGGCTGTGTTATGGATGAATTGCGCAGGCACTTTTCAGTCTGTGTCCTTTAAACCACATCATTTTTAAGAAGTAGACCACAGTGTTTTTTCTGGCTGAAGTTTCCCAGACTGTCTTGAGAATTTAGTCTTGCCAGATATTGTTATCCTGATAAGTGAAACTTTTCACTGCACTTCTTTCCCTCTGCAAAGCCAGCAAGCTCAGGCCGGTGTATTTCCAAAGACTGGATGTTATGTAGGATTTGTGCTGAAAAATCTGTGCTGGATTTATGTGTCATATGAACACTTCCATGATTCCACATACCCACACTTAAACCTCTGTGCTATTTAGGGCTGTTCTGTGCTGTTCCCCAGACATCTTGCAGACACCATAGATTACAGCATATCCTTTATGTTCTCCTATAAAGAGATACCCTCCACACCAATTTTCTGGTTTGCTGATTAGTCTTTTTAAAATCTGGATCCATGTTTCTTCCACATGCCGGCTCTTTGAGCCAAATCCATCTGCAGACCAGTAGAGGAAAGAAAAAAGACTACACAGAAGTGCTGCAGTTGTTCCCCTACAAGGCCCTACGATGATTAAAGCTGATGGTAGAGCACTCTCCTTGTCTCAGCACTTAGAGAAAGTCAATGTTCTCAAGTTTCACTTTTCTCTTTCCATAGCCTTTGTTCCCATCACAAGCCATGATAAAAAATATTTTGTTTATGCAGAGATGACATTATATCTTCTCACCCTAAAGCTGGTCTGCTGAACTTATGCTCCTTACTGTTTTCACACGTGCAATCCCCCAGTTCCAACGCAATGCCAATGCCCTGGGTGTTCAGTCCGTAGGATCAAAGACTGAGACAGTCACGAGTTGTGTGATAAATGAGAAAGAGTGTCAAAACTGTTTACACTACTTCAGGCTGAACTTCTTGTGTTGCTTAGATATGTAAACATGCAGAGGAAGACCCAAAATAGTTTTTGAAAGGCCTTCTCTTGGTTGGGAACAAAACCACAAGATTTTAAAGGTCCAAGACTGCAGAAGGACATAGATGTGGAAATTTAGGTAAGTACCAAATTTATGGCCTGATAATCTGCTGCTGCTTTGAAGAAGCTCCAGCAGTTTCCCACCACAAAGTTGTTAAGGTACATCCTGCACAGTAGGTTTAGTCAGTTCTTTCTGATGCAGGTGTGATTTTGCTTGTATTCTCTGAACTATCCCAGGACTAGAGGAAGGTACCAAACATTATTCCCCCATTGAGTTAAAGGGGAAAAAGTGAATCAGCTGAGGAAAAAAAGGGATTTTCTGACTGAATCCTTTGGGCTGCTTTATAAAGGAATAACTTTCTCATCAAATATGCCTTAGGACCTGTGTGAAAATGTAAGCCTTCAGTTAGAAAAGTCTCCAGTTCCTAACTCCAGGATTGATTCTTTTTAACAGATTAACATCATCATTCCCATCCTTTGGTATTTGGCTGAGAACAAGGTTTTCCTGCCTGTCTGAGAGGAAGGGCACATGCCATCAGTTGCCTGTGTCACTGCACTGCTGTTGTGCCTGGGACAGGATGGGGCTTTTCACCCAGCCCTACAATAATTGTCCAGCTCATGTGCAATAAACCTGACTCTTCCCAGAAGTGTTGCTCTTTGACATGTATTCAATAAATCATCAGTCCTCACTTTGAGGGTTTATTTATAACACATTAGCAAGCGTATTTTTATTGGGTTTACAATTAATTATTTATTGGTTTTCTATTTAGTTCCTGAGGGGCTGAAGTTTTTTAATTTATCATGGCTTAGTGTCACTGAGCAACTGCTATTGTTGAAAACCTTATTAAAAGTATTTTCATATCCTTCTGCCTTTATTTATAACAATGCTACCTGGAACAGTTAATAAGCCAATACCCACTTACTGCTAAGGGCTGCTTTTTATTGTTGCTTTTTGAACTGCAGCCAGGTTAGTAAAGCACATTTAATATCCATTCTCTAGTGTCCTGATCTCAGCAGGTAGGGAGAGTGAGAAACATCTGCCTCAGAGAACTCAAATCTTTCACATTATTTGCAGACTAATGCAGACTTGGCAATGAGCACTGGTAGCAGTAAGAGGAAGCTGGGGTGGTTTTGGGTGAGAAAGGAGCAAGGGCTTGTTATCAGTGAGCAAGGCAAGCTGCTGAGAAATGTGTGTGGGTTGGGGATTTTCTGGTTCTTTGTTTTTAAGAGGAAGCAGATGTAAAGTTCAAATATTAATTTCCAGCCTAATCCGTGCCTGGCAGAGAGGTTTCAGGCTCCTTGCCTGGTTTATTGCCCTGCTCTATGAAACCTTACTGTTGCTGCTGTCCCTGGGAGAAAGGGGGAGAGTCACCCTACGTGCTTCCCTGGCAGGGTGGAGCTGCTGTCCTGCAACGGCGCAGTACCTGGCACCAAGTGTGACAGCTTCAGAACGAGAAACTCTTGGGACAGCAATTTGTGGAGGTGGCACATTAAATCCTGTTAACGCTGCTTCTTGAGGAGCAGAGTGAGCTCAGATCTCCTCTGCTGCTGCAGTTTAGACCAGCACTTTTATGCTGCAAGTGGGAGGGATGCTTTTGGGATCATGCCAAGTCCCAATGGTAGGAAGGGGAAATGTGGCAGAGAGTAATCCTCCGCTAAGGAGCTTGCAATTTAAATACAAGCCCATTGTTTCAGGATTTAAAGAGATTAGTGTCACGTAACCTGGACACTGGGCAGGCTAACTCTGGCCTGCCTGGTCACCCTTCCCAGCCATCATCTCACTTAAATGACCTTGTGTGAAGGGGAGGCACCATGGTGGTTTTTTGCTCTCTGATGCGTCTGTGCATTGCAGTCCTTGTACTATCAGCTACAGTTACCTCAGCAGCTCCAGCACAGGCTGAAAAATGCACTTCTCTTCCCTCCAACAGCACTGAGGTTTTCAGTAGGCAAATGGCTCTCCAGACTCTGTCCTTAGCTGATACTCCAGGCCTTGCAATTTGCTGCCTTTGGGAGAGCACAGCTCCTTCAGGCTGCCTTTGGGTCACAACAGGTCACTGCATAAACTGGGCCCTCCTCACCCTCTCAACAAGATTGTCCAGCTCCAGGGCTTTTTTGAGGACTGATCTCAGTAGTGGCAGAGCAGATGTCTAGCTGGAGTTTGGTACCTGAAAATAGGCTGTCATCCTGCAGTTATCCGCACACACTGACGCAGCCAAGTTGCTTCCAGGGAACTTTTCCATAGCACCACATTTTTCCAGCTTATTCTTTTCTCATCCCCCATTAAGGCATATTCCCACTTCTCTCTTTCAGTCTTTAATAACTTTATCAACCAAAAGTAATGCACAGTATTAAAAATTGTCACACTCAGGTTATTCCATGTTTATCAAGGTAAAAGGAGAACTATTTCCTTTCATAAATAAAACACATCATTTTCTTGACTACAACTATTTTCCTGTTTAGAGGGTGGCTATGCTTAAGTAAGAGTTTCTGTCAATCATGGTCTCCTAGAAACCATTCTTATATGAAATATCAAGTACCATTTCCTTATGAAGCTTAGAAGTATTCTTTTCTGAATGTGAAAATAAGAATATTTTTCTGTTCCAGCATTTTTTATCCAGACACTGGGCTTTTAGGATTTGTTTACTCTGTAACAGGTCAAGGCAGTGCTCTGTAGTTACCTTCCCATGAAATTACTTATTTTGAGTTCGGGTGATCACTCAGGAAAATGCAGCAATTGAAATAACAGTGCTTCAGTTAAAAGAGTGACTTGGTTCACTGCTTCATGAGGTTTCCTAACTTAATTACCAGCATGTGTATCAGCAGTGCTTCAATGTTCTAGGTGAACCTGCTTCAACAAGAGGGTTGGACTAGATGATCTCCAGATGTCTCTTCAACCCCAACCATTAATAGTTCTGTGATACAGCAATACAGCAATTTATGTAACAATTAATTCAGTGAATTACTCCTATAAGCATAAAATAAATTACTAAGTACTTCAGTTCTTCCTTGCACAGAATAGGGATGTTATATTTGGTTTCACGTAAAAGGTTCACTTTGGACTTCCCAATATAAAAGTCCAAGGGTAATTGGAGAGTAGCACTGTGTTTTGATAATTGAAATCCAGGACCCGTAAAGAACCCATTTATTTCCAGCTTTATATCACCTTAATTTTCAGTGCTGTTTGAAGAGGACGAGTACAACAATAAACATTTTGATAGCCACTTCAAGATCACGAGAGGTGCCCAATATTATTATTCCAATGGGTCTTACAGAAGCCTAACAGCACATAGCTGACAGTAATATCTTCTTTCACTTCATTGCTTCACTTACTGAAGCCAGAGCTTTATGAGAATTTGGTATTGTCGTCACTGACCTTTCGTCCCGAAAACATTTACTACCATATTCACCATCACTATTTCTTTCAATGGCATCTATGTGTAAGGAAAAACAAATCTTTTATTTATTCTCTTTATAGCTTAATCTTTTTTTTCCCCCCGTTCTTGTTTTGACTTAATAAAAGGCTTTTTATAATGATCAGTAAACCATGCCCGTGAAATGTACCATCTGAGAGCAGAAACAGACCCAGAATGCAAATGAGTCTTGAAAGAGAAATATTTTCCAAGAAAAGAGGCCCAAAAAAAGGAGGTTTTTTAAATTATTATTTTTATTTATTTCATTCTACCACATCAAATATGGTTTCCACTAAATGACAGAGAGGAAGGAGAACTAGAGAAGACCCTACACTAGTGAAAGACAAATAGCTTACGCTTGGGGTTACAATGCAGGAAATACTTAAGTCTGCTGTGATTCAAGGTTCATATGAAAACATGCAAGTCCTCTGATTTAAAAGGAAATAAATCACTTTAATCTCAGGTTATCAACTCTGGCAGGGATGGGACCGTTCTCTCCTTGTTTCTGCATTTATGATGTTTCTTTTACATCGCTATGAAGAGATGTTCAACTATCAACACGAGAGTATGTGGCAGGCAGCAAAAATAATCTTGGAACACGGGCGGATTATAGGGAAAAAAATGGCCTCCCATGAAACTGGCTATTACATCCCAAATTTCCATCCAGTTCTTCAGCATCTGAGACACCCCTTAAGAGGGTCCACATTTAATGCATTATCATAACCTAGATCTATTACACTCTGAGAGCTCTGAAAAAGCTTTTTTCCCCTGTGTTCAGCAACTACAGATATTGCTGAAAAGCAGCCATCCCTGACATGAAGCACCAAGGCCATTTTGTGCTGTAAAACAGTACATCTGTTGAGTGGTTGGAAAGGATAGTGAAGACTTGCTTTCATGGAATAGCTCCACACAGTGCAGTTAGCCTAGGAATGACTGTAATTAAAAGCACTGATTTACCCTGTTGAAAATAATTCAAGTGCTTGTTATTGGTCTTATGAATGCTGTCATGAGCTGTCTTGAGAAGAGTGCCTTTAATTAGCTCATGACACTTCCTGTGTTAGCACTATTTCCAGAATCCATACTTCCCATATTTCAGAAGAATCCTTCTCAGAAACATAGACATGAATCATTATCTCTTCGAGGTATATGATGATAAAAGGGCATTTCCCATGCAGGGATTATTTATTTAGGAAATGTCTTGGTGCTTCTTTGTGCTCATGCAATTCCTCTGTAATACAATGGTGTATTTGTACAACCAAAAGCTTTACCAACTACATCAACAACTAAAAAGTCAAAAAAAAAATGGATGTGTAACCTGACAGTTTAGACACTCTTAAGTTGGGTCTCTTCACACCATTCTATAAGGTCACAGAATCATAGAAAAATTCAGTCCAGAAGGGACTCTGGGATATCATCTGGTCTATTCTCTTCCTCAAAGCAGGGATACTTTCAAAGTTAAGTCCAAGGAATGCAGGAAGCATTAAACGTCTCAGATATAACTACTGGAGCTGGAACCAAGAAACATCTGCTGTTGTAGGTCTCATAAAAAGGAAAACCAAAAAGCATCTTTCCAGTGAAGTTATCTGGTGGTTTGGAAGGAGCCACTCAGACACTGGGTGTGCCATTTGATTCAAACCAGGGTTCTCCTCCAGGTTGCCAGTCAAGCTGTTCCATGTGGGAATGAGCCTCTGGGTCCTGACATAAACTCATTCCCTTGCTGATAAACCAAAGAACGTAGCAAGTCCCTAGATGTCAAAATTTCTCTTCACCCATTCTTTGGCCTGAAAGTGATGTCTCCTGTACTGGGAACTGTGTCAGACTGCCAGTACTCACCCAGAAGAATGAACTAACCCTGGAAAGAGTTATATGAGACTGGGTCTTCAGCCCAGCATGACAAAAGATCTTCTCATCAATACACTGTCCCTTTTTCCTAGCTCAAAAGTGAACCATGCACAGGTTCTTACTGCTTCTTACAAAGGTTTTTGGAGCCTTGAAGGCAGTAATAACACAGCTTCACCATGATTCTTATAAAGATATGAAGCATCTTGAGGCATAAAAAACTAAATTACCCGTCTTAGTTTGCCAGGAATACATGATCAATTATTTGTCTGCTTCAGTGGTGTTAGTAATTTCAAAGCAGTAAGTAAAAAGAAAATGCAGGCTCTTTGTGTGTACACTGCCCAATTATAAAATGAGTTAATGAACCTGAGAGATTATGAACCATAAGACATTTACAAATGAAAGTAGAAAGCAGAAAAGCATCAAGTGCAATTCTTGCTGCCATTTCTCTGCTGAACCATTTTAAGCTTAACTTGCCTGTATTTGAGTCAGCAATCAAAGCAAACATTAAAACACCTGAGAGTTAAATTATCTAATAAATCCACACAAATCTAGCCCTTTGCTTGCCTACAGGAGCTTGTCTTTAAGACAAATCCATAACAGTTTCTTCCAGGAACAGTCCTAGGAGTCTTCATTTAGACAACTTTTTACTAGAAACCCTTGGCAACCTTGGGTTAAAGATAATGGGCAAAAAGTGAGAATGCTCTTTTCCTTAAATGCTCTTTTTTAAAAAAGGATGCAATTTTTTAATCATTTTATTCTTTCCTGTGTGACCCAAGATTAAAACACTGATGTCTTGATAATGAGACACTGTTTTATGAAATACATTAATCTCAGCTGCACCTTCTGAAAGTGCCGTCACTGTGCTTAAAGCCTGGTGTTCTTTGCACAGACATAAAACCAAAGCTGGTGTGAGGTATTATACAGACACAGTGGCAGAGCCAAAGGCACAGAGTATGATTTCCTGTGAACTAAGCAGGTGTTGTGGTACTGAGTGCATTCTTTCATTGTACTACTCTGAAGGGTACCTTACCTGTGCCCGTTCGCTCACGTAACTGTGCTCTGAGCCTTGGGGATCTCTTTACCTTTCCATTTCAAACACCCACGGGGCTATGTAAGTTCCATTTAAGCTGTGATTTCCAGAATTTTCAGAAAGCCTGAAAGCCTTTTCATGGTGACACATGTTTGGCATGTATGAATTTAGGTATGGTCAGAGATTTTGAGGAAGATGATATGTTCCTGATATCTTCAGAATCGTAGAATCACAGAATGGTTTGATTTGGAAGGGACCTTAAATATCATCCAATTCCTGCCATGGGAATAGACACCTGCCACTAGACCAGGTTTCTCAAAGCTCCATCCATCCTGGCCTTCAGCCCTTCCAGGGATGGGGCACCCACAGCTTCTCTGAGCAACCTGTTCCATTGTCTCTCACCACTCTCACAATGAAGAAATGCTTTAATGCTGTTTCAGTTTGTCAAGAACTTCAGGTTATCTGGAGGATGTGTAGAGCAGCTGTAACAATGAGGACAATCAATTTTGGAACAAATGTAGAAAAGACTTTTCAAAGGCCCCATAAATTTGCATCATTTACCAAGAGGGGACAGCCTCCCAAAGGTGTACATCAGCCCACATCATTAGATGCTCATTGGAGCAAACACGGAATTGATTGGATCCAAATCTCTGACTGATGCTTTGCCATAGATCAGCTGTACATCTTACACAGTTCCTTTTGATGTTTGACAGGATGGGTAAATTCCAAGCATGAAGATGGCCCCACCCAAAAACGCCATCTCCTGCCACTCAGTAGATTGTCAGGATGTGTGGAGAGTTCCTGGGAGCAGTGGGGAACGCAGCAGGGATGTGTGGCTGTGTCGGCAGTGCTCACACACTGATATTTTGCACACCTAATACCTGGTTTCATGGCACTGTGGAGGGCACCCTAAAATATGGAATGTTCCAGCAATAAGTATGTGTGATCCAGCTGCAAAGCACCATGAGCCAGTCGGAAATGCAATATTATTCAATTAAGAATGGAAGTACTTTAGTATTATTGAAAGTTCAGTCTTCTTTGTAATTACTTGCTTTTTAGCTATTTTTTAGATCATTATTATTTCCTTTTATTTCAGAATAGATTTAGGCTTCAAAAGTCTTAACATATTGCATCTGTATCCAAATCTACATTTTTGTTTCTGTATTCATCCAACCACAAGGAATGTAAAGCAATTTCTTGTTTCCTTCAAATGTTTATAAAATAAATCATACGAATCTGCAAATTTAGCAGAAGAGATTTTTTGTAGTTAAAGTATCCAGTATATGGATCATGTTTCATGATAGAGAAAATACTTACTTCTAAGTAATTTCACATTTTAATTACGGTATTTTTTAGAAATACTTTTTAAAAAGCTTTATCATGTTTTGAAAATGTACATTTATGGTGGTGTTCAAAATAATAATTCAAATAGCATTTCTAATTTTCTTTTTTTCCTCATGGATTCAAACTCATGCCTTTAAGGTTACTTGAACTTTGAAATAGGAGGAACACAACTTGTTCCTCCTATTTCAACAAGAAGTTAGAAAAATCTTGGTACAAAAACTGAAACAAAGTTTAAGGAAGTCCTAAGGTCTGGAGCCATCAGAAAGTGGGAAATGCAGCTTTCAAATTAAATGTGAACCTCTAAATTTGAAGTCCAACTTATTTCTTCAATTGCATCAGAATTTGAAAAGTTAAATAAAAAAAAAAAAAAAAAGAGAGAATGATGAATTATTCATTACTTTTTTTCTCCACTTTTGGGTGATTGTAAAGTAGATCTGGTTCTGTCGGAGCAGAGACTTGGCTGACCAGGCTCAGCTGTGCTGGGCTCCAGGGCTCCCAGCCTCACACTGGGCGGGTGGGGACAGGAGAGGCCACAGCCCCACGGCCACCAGGCAGTCCCCAGGGCCACCAAGGCCTAGTCCCATGCCCTGTGTCATTCCTTTTTCCCTCGTTTGGCAGCAGCCACCCATCGTAGTGAAGCATACAATCCCAACACAGTGCTTGCTCACTTGAGTTACAGGATTTTCTTTCCACCCCGCAGTTGGAGATTTGTTTTACAAATTTTTCACCGTGTACATTAATGTCTTATTTCCCAACCTCTTCCAGTGCTTCTGCAAATACTGATCTGTATTCAACAGATATTTTCTTTCTTTTGACTATATATATAGCCCTCACATAGTTACAGATACTGTTAGAAGGGCTTTTACCCTGTAGGCAGAATTTTAGTTTTGCAATCAGTCATACGTTGAAATTTCCCCTTCAGGAAGAAAGGAATTCCATGCAATTGTGGGACAAGACATCTTAAATACAAAAATAGCTCCAGTCCCAGGCTAGTGGTCATAAAGCGGTAAAGAATATGACATCAATTTTCTCATGACAATTTAAACCAAATGCAACAAGCATGCAACAAACAACAACATACCTTCCTAGCTAGCACAGACACCAAATATGAATGGTGTCATTTTCTCACCATAAACATCTTATTTAAAAAAAAATTTAAAATCTATGTAATGCTTCCTTGTAAAGAACAAACAGTTCATTTAAATAGGATTCATAACGTTCATGCCAAGTTTGAAAACCTGGAAAATTAATCTCTGTGTGGGTGGAAGAAGTGTGCTTTTTTCCTTGACTAAACACAACCTTCCTCATTTTATAAAAGGGCCCTCCAAACCACAGTGGAACTTCTTCCTGTGGTCTCCCAGGTGCCCTGCTCTGGTGGTGGAGGAGCACGTTCCATGCATTTCCTTTCCAGGAGTAACTGAGGCTGCAGAGCACACATGCTCAGAGAGCTCCTGTTTCTCGTGCAGAGCCTCTTTCTGCCACTGCAGGGTTCCACCTCTCCTCCCACCATTGTATATCCCAGTGGCACCAGCTGGGATGGGCCGTGGAGTACCAGGACACAGCAGGCACTGATCAGCTTGGTTTGGCTCCAGGGTGTGCAATTCCATGCTAGCCTGCTCCAGGTGTCAGCACTCCCCAGCCCTGCCCATGGTCCCAGCTCTGTGTTTCTTACAGGGCATGGTCTACAGATCTTTCCCACCTGATTTCAGGAAAATTATTCTGCAATTGTGGGGATGGGAGTGGAACAGGAACTGTTGGGAAAGGGCCTGAGGGCCTGGAGATGTCCTGCACTCACATAGGTTGGCCTGTCTCCTCAGAACAAGGAGACAGGATGCCAGCCGAATCCCAAGATCCCAGGGAACAACATCCAGGTATGGAAATCTGCTAATCCAGGTCAGAGGCTGCCCCACATAGGATCTTGCTTTAACCGCGCAGAGAAGATTCAGGCTGACACAGCCACAAGCTATATAAAACTCATTTTTCCTTTCCCTGCCACAGTGGTGAGAACTAATTTTAAAAGTATGTGCTCTTTATGAGCCTGACTAATAGCCCTTTGGGCGTCTTTCTAATTACTTCAATAGCCTTGGGTGGGGTCTTGGACGTTTCAGTTACCTTTTGTGCCAACGGGGTCAGCTGCTTCTCCTCTGCTGGTGCGTGTCCACGTGGGAGGGAGAGACAACATTGGGAAGGTTTTGGCACGTATGTCTTCTCTGCTCTCCTGGAATTCATAATGCCTCAGCAGACTAATTAACAAGCCACAGGGAACCACAGAGAGATGGCATTTATTATAATTAGAAGTAAACTAAGAAGAGCATTTGGGCAAAGAGGGAGGCAGAGTAAACCACCGCAGGTAAACTGCAAAGCCACAAACTTGGCACGTAGCGCTTGGCTCCCAGTCCACCTGTGCTCCTGCCATTCCCCCAGCCTCAGAGCTGGATACCAGGAGGAAGCAAGACACTGGGTCACAGCTAGAGGAGACTGTGGGACATGGAGGCAGAGAATGGTGAGGACAACAGGCAGCTGCTGAAAAGAATGTAAATCCTCCCTAATTTGCAGCTGCTCGTGGGTCACTGGGTTACACTGGGAGAAGCAGTCTCTGCTTCACCATCTGCATGTCCTATCTCCTTTCTGCCTGTCAAACACCAAAGATAAAGTTCTGCCCCATTCAGCTATCCATGAAGACCCAACAGTTCTACTGCAAATATTTTTCTGTGATTAAAATGGGGCTTCTGAAATATGTTTGGGCCCCTTGCCTGAGAGAGTGTTTCAGGACCAAGCCCTAGTTTATTAGGAAAAATTAGAATAACGTCAGAACTATTATCTCTCTGGGACACATGCTTGAGCCCAGTTATCTTCTCAGTTTGTTTCTGCTCTCCAACTAAAGACAGCAGGACATGCACATCCCCAGAGGGAGGGGGTGGAGGAAATAAAAGAGGTTATTGTCACAGAGGCAGTAACCTGTAAAATCTGCAAAGCCGCCTTCATCTTTTCCCTTCGCCATCCAGTGTTTCAACAACTTAGTTCAGCTGTTGGTTTTCCATTACTGTCAAAACAAAAATAAAACAGAAAGATAGTGGCTAAAAGAAAGAGAGAGGAAAAAGAGAAGGGATCAGCCATCTTCTTTTTAGAATTTCATAAAGGATTATGTTAAAATTCTTTTTTTCTGCTTCCCCAATTCGTTAACATTTACATTTAATCTCCCTTTGATACTTCCCAGAATCTGTTTTTGCTTAATCTGTCTCCTTCCCTTATTCGCCTATTTTGACTAAAATGTGGTATAACCATTAGATCCAGCTCTTTAAAGTACAGGGTCAATTTTGCTTTCCCTCATTTCTGCTGTCAACAGCCAGCATCATGTGAGGACAGAGGGACCTTTTAGAAGTGAAATGTACGTCATTTTGAAACCCTCCATTCATCTGGACACATAGTTTTAGTTTAATGATCAAGAAATTTTACAGGTCACAGAGGGAAGTTATCTAATACTGACCTCAACAGTGACATAGATCTACATTTAGAGATCACTGGGATGTAGAAGTGGTCACAAGAGGACTGTTATCTGAGCAATTTTTCCTACTCTTTTTTCAAGTCTTCTTTGGTTCCTTAACAGCCTGCTAGCCCACACTATGCACAGCCCTGCTGTTGTCACTCTGCTTGGGCCTACCTGCTTTCAGACAAAATTTGCCACACATGTTTTCTGTACCCAACCAGCCTGGCATGCCTTTGTTAACACAAGGCAGGAGACCTGACCTGGAGGGGCAGCTCCAGGCCAGTGAGGCCAAGCAGTTCCCAGTTGCACCAGCCTGACCAGCAAATTGGCCAAGAGGGCCTCAGAGCTGTAATGAGGCCACAGGAGCGAATGAAGCCGTGCTGGCCAGGGAGCCTGTCCTCATCCCCCACCATGACGCACAGGCTTCTCCTGGTGTCCAGGAGGAGTAGGGGTACTCGTGGTGCAGTAAGCACCTTGCTGAATGAGCTTTTGTGCAAACAGCAAGCTGGAAATGCCCAGTATCCTCAGGCTATAAAGCTCCAGAGTCGTGTTGTGACTAAATCCTCAGAACACAGTGCTAAAATGGATTTTCTGTCCTTTTTTCTCATTTCCAGCCATGCTCTGCAGTTTGATTCAAACCTTTGCTCCTATGCTACGATTGCACACACATTAGATAGCAGGTTTCCTCTTCCACAGTTCTTCTCTGTTTTCCTACTTTTGCTGCCTGCCCTGCAGCATTGCCCCAGAGGGATTATTCTTTATCTCCCATTACACCTCTGCATGCTCTCCTGACCACTGTGAGAGCTTTTCAGTGTTGGCTGCCTCGGACAATCCCACCATACCAGTGGTGCTGCACAGCTGTCCTCCCGTGGAGTGGGGACATTGTACAAACAGTGGGATTTGTCTGGTTTGGTTCTGCCCAGCTCCCACCACATCCTTCTCTGACTCTGTTGATGCTCTTTTCTTTCCAACACCTGAACAGTGAAACTGATGCACCCCCCTCCATGCTGAGCTCTTTGAGATCCACATTATTAGAGATATGAATTCTGCTTGAGGAAACCTAATATCTGAAGCTTGGTTAAGAGATAATAGGTCTCAGTCATATGAACACAGATGTTTGAAAGGGAGACACACAGATAGGCATCTTGTTCTGCACTAGGCATTTTCATGTTTCTCCAAAGAGGATAGTCATAAAACCTATGTCTGTAGATAAAAACCTACCACAGCTCTCTGTGGAGCCTGGACATAACTTAGCTCCAGGTGAAGACAAAACTTCTTCAGAAGAAAAAGAGAGGAAGGAAGGAAGGAAGGAAGGAAGGAAGGAAGGAAGGAAGGAAGGAAGGAAGGAAGGAAGGAAGGAAGGAAGGAAGGAAGGAAGGAAGGAAGGAAGGAAGGAAGGAAGGAAGGAAGGAAGGACAAAATATATAAAAAACAGGGTCAGTCTGGCCTCCATGACAGTTTTTGCTATTGTGTACAACAGGAAGAATTGGGTACAAAAGTAATGGCTCAAGTCCCACTGAACTGAAGTGACACATTCCGTGCCTTAATTAATGCCTCCCCTTGGGGGAAAGGTTTAGCGTCTTTGCCAGGAATCCAAGAGACGAACGGGACCTTCAGCAGTCTCTGCTTTCGGATAGTTGTTTATTAAGTCTTACCAGAGAAAGGGAGTCACTGATGTGACCCAGACACAGCACAGAGCAGAGAATGCAGAAGAAAGCCCGCATTATCAAGACTAGACAGTCTTTTTAAAGGTAAATTATCCAATAAAAATGTAAAACAAAAGATATTTTCACTTTTCCACCAATGTTCCATAACTCACTTTGTCACATAGACAGGAACTGCGGAATTCTTTATCCAATCACCTTAAACTACTTCTACTGCAGAATATGGAGTACTAGAAGAAACAGAAGAAGGTCTGGAGAACAACAACAATCCTCCATTTTGAAGTTTTTTACCTTTTCTCTATTTACTATATTAACAAACCCAAAGACCCTGCATTTTCACCTTGTGACAATGTTACATAACATTCTATCACCTAGTTCACACCAGTGTAGATTCTAATTCTTCCCAAAGGGTAGGTAACTTTCTCTGTGGGTGAAGGCCAAGGACAGTGCTGCCCAGGGGGATAGAATCCTTCAAAACAGGCAGAGAGACATTCTCTGCATTCTGGATTCCAACACTGAAGTAACTTAGCAATAGGGAATTGTTCACCTCACAGATAGGAGGGAGGTCTCTGCTCAGCGGTTCATCGGTTCACTGGAGGCTTGGTACAACTCAAGCTAATTAGAGTGTTCTCCTGGTGTCTTGGCACTTGATACAGCCCAGGACGCGAGGAGCAGCTGATACAACCTCTGATGAGTGACAACCATCAGAGAGGGAAGGTTTCTGGGGTGCAACAGATCCTGTACTGCCGGGCTTCACAGGCATGAAACACAGCTTGTCCCCTCGCCGAGGGAGCTGCCATCAGCAGTGTGCTCTCTCCCTCTGTGTGATTACACACAGACATGCCTACACGCCTGTATGTATAGTTCTTCAAGGGAAAAAAAGGAGGTGAGAATTTCCTGCTTTTTCCATTACATTTGACCTCAAGCTTTTGTGCCAAGCTGAAGAAGAAAGCAAGAGCACATCAGAGAGGAACCAGCCCACACCCTTCTCAGCAACCAGAAAGGTATTTGGTTGTGTTGTCACCCCTGCATCATGACGTACATGATCAAGATTTCTTGGCAGATAATGATAACGCTCTGCTATAAATTTGGGTGGTTTGTGGGTGCTAGCACAGCACGGGCAGCCTATTCTGGAAGGAATCAGAGAAACAGAGCAGGCAGCAGCAGCAAAAGGTCGATTTTCCCCCTCCTGAGGCAACATGTCTGACACAATTGGCAGCTCATTTCTCCTGCCCTAGGATGTGAGCTGCCTCTGAATGCCTCCCTTGTGCTAGGGCTGGTACTGAGCTAAATGTGGGCCTGGTGCCAATGATTACAATTCCCATTAGCTGGAATATACATTAACTTCAGAGGTTTCAGACCTCTCCAGCAAGGGAATTGCCTGCTGTATGCATCCATTATTTTTCTGGAAGAGAAAGAACTCTGTTTCGTGCCTGTTATTCACTCACACAATCTGTTTGTTTTGGTTTATTCTGGGATTTTTTAGGAAGCTGGCACTGTTAAAAACAGTTTTATAAAGGCCCTGAGGCAGTTTTGTCACCACAATGTAGCGTTTTATGCTGTCATGCAACGTGGCACTGGGCTGCAGCTGCTGGGGATGAGGATATGCCCCAGCCACAGGCAGTTTCTGGAGCCTGGTAGGATGGCTGTAGGTTTGCATCTACCTCTGCCCCACCACCTGTGTGCACACAAGGTGAGAGGATGCCCTGTGAGCCGGAGCAGGGAGCCAGGGATCACAGCTGGGAAGAGTCTTCTGAAAGCTGCTCTGATTTAAAGCAGTTGTGAGAGCTCTTTTAAAGCCAGGGCATTACCTGTGCTTTCCACTCACCTTTGTGTATTTATCCTTGATCAAATCTCCCATCCTGGACAGATCTTAGCTATAAGCCTGAGTTGTTAAATCAATGAGTTCTCTCCTCCCCTCTCCTGAAGCCTAAGATACAGACTAGGGCTTTAGGATGCTATTCACTTTACAGCTGTTTATCAAGAAAAATCCTGGTTCACAAGTCTGAAAAATGGGCTTTGAACAAAAATCCAACACTTAATGTGTTCAGGTTATTGATTGTTACTTTAGTCTGTGCAGCGTAGGAGATTTAATTGGTTCTGACCTCCTTTTCCTCTCCAACTTGTGTGTTATTTTCTGTGCTGTCAGTAAAACTGTGTCTCAACTCTTATCACTATGATATAGTTGCTGTTTCACTAAAGGGAGCCAAAGAAAGTCCTGCACAAGTGCACAGCTAATATCTGCTGTCAGTCCTGTGTGTCCTCACACCTCCCTAGACCTGAAACAGGGGTCTTGATTTTTAATCTGAAGAATCTGGTCACTTTTTTCATCTCCTAAGGCTTCTAAACAAATCTGTGTGCTAAATATCACTGTTGGTTGTGTCAGCTGGGAATCCTTCATGATGTGACCTGTTTGAATAAAATAAAGTGAAAATTCCTTTCTCCCTTCCTTCATCTTGGTGGCTCATTGCAGTCGTAGGCACAGTATGGGGGATTGATCAGACACCTAAAGCACCCCAGGGCCTCAGCAGAGGTGAGGGCTTTGTGTGCTTAGTGTGGCACAGACAGGCTCTGGCTGAAGGATTTTAGAGTCTAAAGAGATAAACAGATGGGGAACAAGGGCAGCATTGTCCTTCCTTTTCTGCTCACAGGTAAACAAGGCAAAAGAAAGTCAATGTTTTACTCAAAGTTTACCTTTTACCTGAAGCAAATGTTTGCCTGCAGAACACAAAGAAAGAAATGGAAGTGTCCCCGAATTACTCTTGAAGATCTTTGCCACAAAGTTGTTCTCATATTTGAAAATTTTGCTGCTTCAGGAAAAGATGAATTGGTTCCCTGGAGGTGTCACAGCCGCGTATACTGGTAGCAAGGAAAAGTAACTCTTGCCTCTCTAAAGATCTGCACATTCTCAGTGGATCTGAGGTGTCAGACACACATCAGAGCTCCCATTTTTTGAGGAGGTTTTGACTTCCTGCATGCTACCTACCTGCAGACTGGTTTAAGGGGCTTATTTAGGAGAGTAGGAAGTATGGATTTTTGTTTTGCAGGAAAATTGCAGTTGGTTTGTGATTCCTCAGTGTAAAAAAACTCAGTGGGGCAGGGAAGGCTCACTTTCCAGAGGGCAATGTTTGGTATCTGAAGGTTCTGGCTTTGCTTTGCAGGCCACCTATTGCATCTCTCATTGCTTTGTTCACATGGCTGCCCAAGAAGAAGGGAAGAGCTGGATCATCCTTCTGCTTCTGCTTCTGCCTGAAGGGAAGAGTTTGAGCTGTCCTCTCACCTCACTCCTGTATTAAGTCCCCCACCCTTCCCTGAAGAGCCCCACCAGTGCTCCACTAGAGTAAACAAGCGGGAATATCAGCGTGTTAGAAGGCAGAAGCAGTAGATGGAAGTTTCCAGATCAGGAATCGAACTTCCACGTTGCACTTCCCTTTGGCTCTGCTTTTATCTCAGGTCTTTTGCACAAGAGTCCAGCTCTGTTCAGCTCCTGTGTCTGTTTGCTGATGTCATAACCTCACCTGCATCTGGTACCCGTTCCTAACCCTGCCCCTCTTCCATCACCCTCTTTGCATGATCCAATCTCCTCCCACTCCATTTTGAGCCTTCATGCAATGCCACTACATTACACCCCGTCTAATACTACTACCACATAATCCATCTTTGTGTCTCTAATCTCTTAATTTTATAATTATTAGCCAGAGCCTTTGCTTCTCTCTTTATCCCAGAACAATTTTATCCACAATTTTGATAAGCTGATGAATCTTATACTCTGAACTGAAATGTAAAATCTCTAGAAAGCTCTGGTCTGGCTGTTCTTGATGAGTGGAAATGCACTTATGTTCAGCATTTGGTGTTTCACTCTGCTCCTGAGATAGCACCAGTTATTCCTGGGTTTGTATTGTCAAGCCCTGTTTTTGTTTTGCTTTGGATTTAACATTTCATAACATTTACTGAGGAGACTCTTTTTTTTTTCTGCAGTTCTGAGGGTTTAATCGTGAAACTTCTGTGAATATTCACTGCTGTCATTACTGGTTTTGCAGGCTGAAAAGCAGGAAATGCTCTGCATAGCTGACCTTCCTTTATGATATTAGCAGTGATTTGTGACAGATACTTCTTGTCTGCTGCATTTCAGACCCCGTTTTACAGTAGCACTGCTAACAGCATTTTCTGTTGCCTAACTGTAAGTCACGGCCCTGGTGTTTACACTGGCTTTGTGCCACTGGCGCTTACACTGGCGGCCAACAGGTTGCAACAAAGAAGAACCGATGGGATCTTTGGAAAGTTAAATTATCCAAAAGGGTTATGCTGCATTACCCAGCAAGGTCTACGTGGTTGTAGGATGGTATAAATCCTCAGAGGGTCTCTCAGGGAGGTGCAGCTGTGGTGATTTACATCAGCAACGGCCCAAGCAGCCACAAGGAATGTTAACAGTCTGCATTTCATAAAGTGCAGCAAGAGAAATCAGCCTGCCATCAGTGACTTTGTGTGCTAGCTCCTGCTGACTACTGACTCCTTCTCCTGTCTCCATGCTCCTTCCACTGCAGACTGCTGTGGGCAGCAGCATCCTGACTGATGCTTGAGGGACTGAACAAAAAAGGCTCTGGCATATTCATCGTTAGGTGGCATCATTAATTGCTACGAAGTCTAACACACATTTGGCCAAAGCTGCCTTACTGACACATCATTTTTATAAGGTCTTGGTTTAGGGAAGACCCTGGCTCACTGTTGCTGGGCTAAAACTGTGAGCATCATTCTGAGCTGTATTCACAGCTCCAGTTTCAGTAACTGGGCTATCTGTACAGTGCCCGGGGAGAAAGCCTGATTTCTGAGAATGTTTCACATAATCCAGGATAAAACACAGAGACTATCTAAGCTAGTCAAAAGGAAATACCAAGGAGAAAGGGACATATTAAATTTTGTGTCTCTTTGGAGCTTAAAGCTAGTGGGAGTTATTTGTCTCTGCTCAAGTTTCATTGCAAACATGAGTCCTCTCCCTACTTTTTGTATCTAAAGCAGGAGAGAGATCTCTTCTTAGATACTTAACGCACTCAACTAGGAACAGAGAACCTGGATTCAAATACCTCCTCTGCTTGAGGCAACTTGAACTTTCATCTTTTATGTGAGCTTGGTGAGTAATGCAATATCGATGGAATGTATCCGGCTTCCAAATAAAAAAGATGGCTAGGCAGTAAGACCTGCATCTTATGTGTGAGTGCTGTGATCGTGGCGAAAAGCGCCATCCTCCTTTTCCTTCTCTCTGCCACAGTAAATATTTAATTACCTCCCACAGATAGCAAGAGATTCATCAGCAGAGTTGAAAAGCTTCATCCCAGGAGATCCTGTAATTCGGGTCTTTGAGTATTTCGTATGGAGTATATCACATCTCCTCCAGCAGAGAATGGGCTGAGCCAGGACACCTTATAAAGCAGACAACTTCTCAAACACACAAGTCACAGAGTAAAATATGTTCCCCATCTGCTTCCTGAATATGTGGAAAAAACTGAAATGTGCAACATGGGGCTCGAGAAGGAGCCTTTGCAGTCAAATGTTTCTGTAAGTATTAAGACAAGTCTCAATATTTTGTTTGAAATATGAACTAGGATGTGAGAAGCTCTGTTTTTTAAGGTAGATACAGGCATTTAAGAAGCATCACAGGGGAAGCTCAGGCACACAAGGAATTCAGATATCTGCAAAGCTGCATGTGCAGAATTTAAATTTAAGTTATTTAAATGTAAATCTATAAAGTATCAGCTCAGCATCTAAGTGCTCCTGTGAATGTAAGCTCAGGCAGCTAGATGAAGGCAGCAAGGGACCTCTGGGGCACAAGGACAGCTAAAAGGTGCTTTAAAATCCCTTCCAGCTTCCAACTCATGGCACTGTGTGGCCATGTAAGGTTCATCCAGGCTGTGGCTGCTCTGAGACTTGGTGAGATTCTGACATTCAAATTGTTGCTGCAGGAAAATGCACACTCAGCTGAGGGACCAGCAATAGTCATTATGGACTATGGGGTTCAAATGCCAGTAGCCTAGTTTCGAAAGACCTTTTCTTCTACTAGGAGCTTGTGCAGAGCTATTTTTTTCCCCTGTCTTTGTTCTCCTTGTAAGAGGGTATTTCTTTACCTCTTGAAAAAGCACTTTCTTTTTTTGGTAGATGGCAGTGGTGCTGTGTGAGCTCCTGCAGTGTCAGATCAGTCCCTTATATTTTGGGCAGAGGAATGGATCTGCTCTCGGTGTCTGCCCCCAGCTTTACCATCAGTCCATTCAGTGAGTGAGTCACTTCGTGTGGATGTCTCCGTTTCTCCATCCCTGTGGTGGGCAGGACATCAGTGTCCGTGTCACGCACAGTGTTCCACTGTGCTGGCAGACTGGCAGGCGGATCCTGCAATGCCTATGGCACAGGGCAGGGCTCTGGCTGCAGAGCAGAGTTTCTTGCTCAGAGGAACTTTCCATACACACTCTGTTTTCCTATTGAAACAGAGTAAATCTAAAAAAAAACAAAAAACAACAACTGTCTGTTTGACACAAGATTTGCAAGGGACACAATGACTGAGGTATCAGGGCAGACTGCAATCCTGCCTTGGGTTTGGGAGAAGTTCATCAGAGCCAGAGCTGAACAGACATCACGGGCTGGTATTCCCCAGTGAAACAGAAATTATCGTCCTTGGAAGACCCACAGACTTCTGATCACCCATTGCCTTGTTTCCCTTCCATTCACATTTTAGATGATGTTATTTCACAAAATGAGCTACTACAAAGAACACAAGGGATGCCCCGCTTGATACACTGGTCACCCCAGAGAAAATCCTGGGAAACTCAGGATTTCCATGTATCCAGGCCGAAGCTGTCCTTCCAGCAGGACTGCATCTGTGATGGGAAGAAAGGCAGCTTTGGAGCACCACTGCAAGCCCTGCTCTCACCCTGTCTGCACTGCAAATGGTCAGCTGACAGCTTCCCTGTTGGGTCTTCATGCACTTCTTTCCAGATTCCTCAGAATGACTTGTGGGAATAGCAGTGACAGACAGTCACTGACAGCATCAGGATGGGACTCAAACGGAAAAGTTGCTAGTTAGTATCTAGCCACTGGAGTTGCAGAAACGTCCATTTTCACCTCAAACAGCCTGCCAGAGGCAGCAGTCACACCTTTCCTGTGCCTGAAAGCTCTCACAGGTACTGGGAGCACTGAAGGACTTGCATCTCCAACACCTAAATTTGTGAAACTTGGTAAAACATAAATATTCACCTTAACAGAGCTGTGACACTTAAGTCTAGCACTACACTGATTTAAGACCTGAATATTGACCAGCTAGCAGGCCTCAGCAGCATGGCACCCTTTCCTTCTCAATGCACCTTCAGGATGAATTCCTCACTCTAAAGCTCCCCTGCTACATACTTCCAAAGCAGTGTAGGCATGCTTAATATTTATAAATAGTGAGGATTTCTACCCTGCTTCAGCACTCATTATGGTTGCAGTGATTCAAACCTCCAGCATAGACAGGAACTGCCTTGAGCTGAAATTGAGCAACTATCTAATAAAATATAGTCATGAGATGAATAGGATTTATGCAGTTGAAGTGCCTTGAGCATGCTTGAAAGATTTATTTCCTGGCTTCCTCTGGAGGGCTTTTTAATAGGGAGGATTTGACTCTGTGTGTATATATATCCATATAAGAGAGAAAAAGATTTTACAGTTCTAAGGGGGGAAAGGGACAGTTACACTTCTTGAGGAGATGCTACAGAGAAAGCATTCTTTATTTTCCATGGACCTGTTATATTTACAGCTGCTGCATTTCCTGTAAGAAAACAGATGTGAGTGCATCATTCACGGTGTTAAAGGCAAATTTGCCATACAGTTGTGGTAGATGTAGACAGACACTCAAAGCTGTAATGCCTGAAGACTGCACTGTGGAGTGGGATGCTGAACCACAGATGGGCAGAGATTGTATTTGGGCTCAGATGAGGAAGAGGCTGCTGGAGAGGATTCTGTAGCCAGACTCAGATTAAGGAGAAATAAATAACAATTAAGAAATAGAATATATTATGTATCTTCAGAGCAACATCTCCAGGGTCTGAAAAAGGGGATCTTAGTAATCATTTTATACTCTCCTATCCTTTTGATCTGTGTGCCTGTCTTACCACACGTGTCTTCTGTCTCACATGCAACTCCTCTGTTGTTCCTAGGATACTTGCTCCAGAGGCTGGAAGTAGAGGGGAAATTAGGCAAGGAAATTCCTAGGACTCTTCTCAGCCTTTCTAGGCTGCATATATAAAGCAGTGACAATTAACAGAGGAAGTGTCCCATTGTTGCCACCCAGAAGACAGAGCTATTTAGCAGGGCTCTCTAGAACATGGTTCTGATTCTGGCTTAAGCAGGGATAGAGCCTGTCTGGCCTCCTAAATCCTCTCTTATCAGCTATTACCTTAAATGTAAGAAATTACGTGATACAGCACCTCAGAAATTTCCATCCAGGCTCTCCAAATAACACTGTAAAGACGTTCCTTTGTCACCCCACAGGATTTTAAGTTCTCTCATAATTTTCTTTGATTTCTCAAGCCTGCAATGTGCATCCCAAGTAATGCTTCTCCCTTGTTTCCATGACTTTAAAACATCTGGTTCACAGCCCCTGCTGATGTTAAGATCATCGTTCTTGATACACATGATCTCGGAGTTGGCCAAGCTGATGACTGAATCTACCTGCTTCGAGAGCAACTCATCCTATCCTAAGTGACCTGAGCAAAGTAGGAATAATCCTCTCTTTTTCTCTCTCCCCCTCTCTCGAACATAGAACTTAGTTTCCTCCAGCTCCATAATTTCTGGGCAGACACACGAGTGAGCCCACACCTAACTTCAGCCTCGCATTCAGGCCCACCCCTAATATGTTATGGTAACAAAGAGTACATAGAGAGAAAGTTGGTGAGCCACCCTCCACTTGAATTGCACCTTTTGTCATCTCCTTGGCATGTAAAATACTGACTTGCATTCATGTGCTGTTCATGTGGGAGTAACCTGGGGCAGTCCGAGCACAGGAAAATCTGTACATGTAGGAAAAGAAGTGGAGTTGCCTCCAGCAAGACAACCTTATTTGACCCTCCTCCTTCCTTTACAGCTGGTGTTTCAGCTGGGATGGAGAAGAATGAGGGGGCTGAGGCTCAGGCCAGATGTTGGCATCAGGCACACAGGAGTTGAACAGGTTTTCTCCATGCCTTCCTGCCAGTGCACATTAATCCTGAGCCACGGTGCCCTCTGTCATTCCAGCTCTTGATCCTTTCCCTTAATCCTTCTATTTATACCTTCTGAGCTGGAGTTTCCTTTCTTATGTGCCAGTTTTACACCAGTATAAGTTCATGGATGTCTCTGGGTTTGTTACTGGCTCACTGTCACCCATAAGAGAATTAGACTCATCACTTCTAGATACCACATGGAGTATCCCCTATCCCTTGGTTCTGTAAATACTCCTTTTATTCCTATTTTTCTTCAGTCTGTTCCAACACATAGCAGCCTGCTGTTATTCTCGTGCTGTACTCCCAAAATGTAGCCCACGATGCTGCTGCTGAAGCTGTGTCAGGGACAGTGCATACCTGCAACTTCCTCTGTGCTGAGTCAGTCTGGGATAAACTCTTCCAGGGTGGTGTTCCTTGGCACCACCATCAGCCAGGAGATGTCTATCAGTAGCCTTTTATTTTTTTCACTGTCACCCCTCCACGTTCAGCCTGGCTAATGTAGACTGTCCTTAGGATTGTTTAGTGTTCCTCACAGTTCCATTGAGGAGAGCCAGTTAAGGATTTGGACCTTCCTGTTCTCCATACTGGCCAAATGGAGGAAAAGGCCAGGACTTGTCTTGCCTAGAGCTGAAATCTAAAGGCAGCATGATACGTTCTTAATAAAGCAGTGATTATATGAATCACAGTAGCAAACTGTTCTTGCAGAGCACAGGCCCCACTCCCTGATTTAACCATCCGAGGGCAGCTGTCCATCATTCCAGAGGAGGGATTTGCCTTGGACAGGGGTTAGTGTATAGCCCCCTGTGTTACAGAGGAGTAGCTACAGTTCCAGAGTCTCTTTTAATGAAGATACTTGTGGCTGTTTATTGGACAAAAATTCCAACTGGCCCATATAACAAACGAAACTCAACTACAAAAATGTAATGATATTTATTCAGCCAGCTGCCAGCAAACTCACATGCACTATGAGTCATTCCAGATGTGGATAAAAACAAAGTCTGTCTGTGAAAGTAAGTTTCCTGATCCCGAGGAGACTTGGTTTGGGAGAGGAGCTGCGCGCTGACTTCAGCTCTACTCAGAAGAGCAGACAGGTTCTTCTGCAAAGGGGGAGGGGGAGAGGAAAAGCCATTATTTATTCCTGAAAAGAAAGGAGCTGGGAAATAAAAAATCTACTATACGACTAGACATACGTATTTTAAAGAGAAGGATGCTTTGGAAGACTTTGGTGCTGCTGCTGTTCTATTACAGTGCTCATGCCACTGTGACCCACAGATGGAGCAGAGGTAAGATTTAAACCTGAAAATCTATTTAAGAGAAAAATTTGAGTTGTAGATTTGGTCTGAAATTGTGTTGCATTATACATGTGTATATATATGTATGTATATATATATATACACACACACAATTATACAATTTTTCCCTCCCTCTGGAATTTTTTTCTCCGTTAAACAGGTCAGCTAAAAATATATTTGGAAAAATAGAAAAATACACACGAATAAGTGCAAAAAGGTAAACTATATTTGTATTCTATTATAATAAAAATATATAAAATATCCCAAGAACCAGAATTATATTCTTGCACTTTTTCCTTTCTCTCTTCTTTCTAATTTTTCTCCTGTATTTACAAAAAATGTGGCACGAAACCTTAAAGTGAAAGCCTGTGCAGTCACAGGTGGCATATTCTGCTCTAGCAGGATGACACCTGGTGATAGTAGAGAAAAGAGTGCCTAGATTGTGCAAGGTGCCTGGGAATGCTGCTACCCTGCCCTGGCAGAGGAGCACAGGTAACACAGAGAAAGTGATCTCATGTGTTATCAGGCTTCAGCTGCCAATGTGACAATACACAGTCGTGACATATTTGTGTTCAAGTGTGCGACAGCAGCATATGGAATGTTTGGGGACTGTTTGGGGTTGCACAGGAGATGCTTGCTTCAAAGCTAGCAATGATGCCCTTTCCCTTTTTTGGTTTTATTCTCCCCTCTGGTATTTGGCATGGATTCAGTGACTGCTGGAAGTGGAGAAAGGAAACACCTCCCAAAATATTTATTTGGTTCTGATACTGAGATTCACAGACGTTTAAAGGAACCAGAGTCTGCTAAAAAAATAGAGCATTCAAATGTCTCCCTCCCTACTCCAGTCTCCCATGTCTTCCTCATCATAGCTGGTACCATTCTAGTCTGCCATTTGGGTTTGGGTTCTGATTTGTAGGGGAGGGAATGGTCGAGGGAATTATTGGACAGCTACATAATCCTGCTCAGGCTGTATTAATGCTTAATTTTTCCTTACAATACTTAATTGTTCCTTACAGAAATCCCTGTTAGTGGGAGCTCACTGGCAGGGCATTGACCTGGGAGTCCCCAAGGCAGGTTCTTTCCACGAGTTTTTCGTCAGACTCTTGGCTGATATTGCATGAGTCATTGCACCTGCATGTGCCTTACTTTTCTCTTCTGGTATAAGACAGGAAACAGCACCAATTTTCATCATAAGATCCTGTAATTCTGTAGGTAAGAATTTGTCATTCCAGGGATGACAAAAAAATGTGAGAAAATCAGAACTAGGTCTGTATACATTAAAAAAAAAAAAAACCACAACCCCACCCTTTGGAAGAATGATGTCACCTTGCCTAAGAAATGGAAAAAAAAAATTAGAAAAGAAAAGAGAGTTCATTTTCATGGAATAATCACTATGCAATTTAAGGATGTCCTTCACTTTTGCTAACACACTTATTTTAATTAAACAACACCTCAACCCTAAAAGGAATTCATGCAACTATTAAAATCCAATTTTAATCACCATGAATATTTAAAGAAAAACATCAGAACTCTATTTTGCCTTTTGGGAAAGCAGACTTTTTTTCAAGCTGGAAGCTCTAGCGCTTGTTTTTGGAGTCTTCAGAGGGGAGAGAAGATTCATTCCCTGTTGTGATAAGTTCAGTTGTCACAAACAGTGTGTGCAGGCATTTTCTGAGGAGGAAACCAGATTTCTTTTCCGCATCTGCTGGGACTATTCTGCTCTAAACATGTTTTAGAGGCATGACTCCTTCAGCATAACTGCTGCAGTGAACCTCCACTTCCCTGAACTATGTGTCAGCCCATCCCAATCTGCAGTATCTACAGAGGGCCGCAACTGTCTTAATTTTTGAATTGCTTAGAAACCTAAGATGAAATTTGAGTGCTGAGAAATGACACATTCTTCTGCACACTCAGAGCTCTTCCCTCCCTCCACAAATGACAACTGAGTCTTGTTTAGGTTCAACCTCAGTCATTTAAGTCTTATCCAAGTCCTGATCTGAGTTTTGCAATGAAAAGGCAAAGACAGATCAGCATCTGGCCTGGTGGAAATGAAAGACAGATCTGTGTGTCATCTCCATGTTGACTTGTCATCCGGATTGTTTACAAAACAGTGGGGCAAAGAGCTTGCTTCGATTGCCAGCAGTTGTTGTTTGCAATGGAAATGAGCAGTCAATATTGTATACAGCAAGGTCTGGCTTTTACCGTTTTTCCGCTGGGAAGCCCTGGGGCAGCCTGGGATCCCCAACCCTTGTAACCAATCATTCAAGCTTTGGCCCAAGCAAAACTCAGACATGAGAAAAGATGAACATGCTTGTGCTGACTGGTGAGTGGGAACTGCAGACTGCCACCTTCCTTTTTCCCTTTGCTTAGAAGCATCAATGAGTGGGGAAAAAAGAAAAGCATTTCTGGCAGGAAAACAGAGTGCTTTATTCTTTCCTTTTTCTTTTCAAACTGCCTCAGCCGTTTGCATTAAAAATCTCACACATGCTCCTCAGCCTGCCCTGATTGAGTTGTGAACACTGGTCCAGAAATCACAGGCAAAGCTTGGTCTTTAGGATGGGCGTGTTTAGAATAATAAAGAAAAGATCCTGAGTGACGATGAAACAATTTTCTTGTCATCACCTCAAATTTCCTGGAGCCTCTTGTAGGCTTAGCTGCACGGAATTACCCTCTCAGATTTTATGAAGCTCCTGTCTAGGGAAAAAGGGTAATGAAAAAAGGTAATTAAAAGTCTCTACTGACTAAGTATTATTCCCTATGCAATGGCAGATGTGAGGTCATATAAATTCTTCTAGTTCCAAATAAGAATTCCAGATCTTAAGAGATGTTTCTTCTGAAGGAACCAAGGAACAAATCCTGGGGTTTGACAACAAAAATAAGCAAAAAACCTCCTCCATGAAGCTATGGCAACCAGAGACAGTGTCAGTGCTTGCCAGTTGGTTCCATCAAAATTCTTTGAGAAGTACCAGTCCCCTGGAGAGCAGAAGCCAGCCTTACGAGCGTTACAAGAGTTGTCTGTTCCCTGAGGAGAAACCTTAAGGCAATCCTGATTAGCACATCCCATTTCAGCTGGCTGGAGTTTATTTGCTGTAAAGGCTGCCTGATTCTAATAAATGGGACACACAAACAGTAGCGTTCTTGCTGTGTGGTTACTCAGGGAGGGAAGATGCAGATTTCTTATGGCTGTGGCATTTGGACAGTGCAGAAGCAGCTGCAAGGGTAATTTCACCCCTCAGTGGTGGCTGGAAAAGGAGATGTTGAAAGACACAAAATTAGAAGGTAAAATGCTTCTCACCCATCAGTGAGAAAAGGATATATCAGCACCACAGAGGTTTCATGCTTTTGGGGACTTTTTGTGCTGTTCATTCCAGACCTCAAAAGCAGCATTACAATCCCATCCAGATCTATCTGGTCCACGTGCCTGATTTTCTACCCAGTCTCTAGTGGCTGGTGAAAGTCAAATAGCTGTTTGAGAGCACCAGGAGAAGAGTTTGCTCTCCTTAAAGGTTTTCTGCAGAAGGAATTGCTTGAACAAACAGAAGGTCCGTCCTCCTTGATTCCCCCACAACATTGCATACTTTTTTTTTTTAATTTGCTCTAGGGTTGTGGTAGCTCAGTTTGTGATTTTGATGGAGCAGCTGCTACCTGAGCAACTTTTGCCTGCTACTTCTGTGGGTTTAGCGGGAGCAGGCTGGCAGCTGTCCTGTGCCAGGAGAGGGAAGACTGTGTAGAAGAGAGAGAGAGACTGGTTGTTGCCAGAAAGCCAGCCAGTACTTTTGTAAGGAAGCAGTGTTTAATATATTCTGATCTCTGTGGTCATTTGGTTGGTGGTGATCTCTGCTGTGTGTGCAAAGATCGAGTGCCTCAGAAATTAGAGCATGCCCTTCATCCCCACTCCTTTTCATCTTATTTCCCTGTCTTCCCTGCTGCATCTCATATTGCATCCTTAGAGCCAGGCACTCCCTGCTCGAGCAGCTTCTGGGGTTCCACCACCGACAGTAACCCTCGTTTGACATTTTTGGCTTGGAGAGCACGAGCAAAGGGAATGTGGCCTGAACGCAGCCTGTAATTTCAACAGAAATGATCAAACACATACACATTTATGTACCCAGTGCTCCTTCGGTAAACCAGGTTATGGTCTGGGTTATTTGATATGTGACGAGGTGTCCAGAGATCTGGTCCAAGGGTATAAAGAAGTTAGATCAGCTGGACCAGCCACCAGAAATTTTTAAGTGGTAGCATCTATACAACATCCTTTAAATTCTGTAAAGACATTGTTATCCAAATCTTGAAATGTGCAGTGTAAATGAAAGAAGTGAAATGAAAGCTATGAAACAGCACCAGCTCTGTCTAAGCCTGGCTGTGTAAAGAACATTACTTCTTATGAGGAAAATGCAATATTTCCCTTTTCTCTGGCTCGCATGTGATCACTTGGAAAACTGCCTCAATTGCCCCAACTTCCCCGCTTGCTGGGCCCATTCCAACAACCTCACTGGAGCTGCAAAGGGCACGATCAATCTGCTGCAAAAGTTTTCCCCACCTGCCTGAGTCCGTTCCATGAGTCTGCCCAGTTCCTGGGAATGCATGTTTGTAGGCTGGTGTCACCTGATGCAAATTATTTCTGCACCAAATATTGCAACTCTAAGGAGATGAAGGCACTTCCTGAAGGAGGTTGGGAAAGCTGTACTGTTATTAGTACAGCTGCAAAAGGAGCTGGAATACCACAGTCTCTGAATGGATTTTAATCATGGTAGGATAAATATCCAATAGGGTAGGGCTGTGACTGTAATCAAAATCCATTCTAGCATGTCCTGATTTGCTAAATGCTCCTTTAGGCCCAGACTTAATTAATTTAACCTGCATGGAGTATGATCCCTGAATCAGAATTCACAGCGGATACCTGAACCTGAGAGACATGCACAGGATGCTTAAAAAAAAAAAAAAATCAAAGTTTCTAATCTCTTCTAGGGCAATGATGCTAAACTGTGATGAGATCAGAGGGAAGATAGATTACGGAAGTTTTCACATTTTAGTTTAGATCACAGATGGATTTTGTACTCTATAAAAGCAGTCATGCTGTTAGGAAGGAAGGATCTAAGTGATTCTGAGACTTCACCACAGGAAGCAGCCAAAAAATGGCTAAATCTTACTGCTCACACAGTTATAAAGTTAAAAACAGAGAGGAACTAGACAATTTTGAGTAAACCTGAGTAAACAACAATAGGAAGACACATGTAGTAAAGCTGTTTTCTCTTTGATATGTGCTAGACTAAATGAGAACTGTTGGCTTGAAAATGGCACCTGTAGAATCTTCCTGGCGATGCCAGTTCCATCCCAGTACTGAGGACTGGCAAGTCAGTAAGATAATTGCTGTCACTTTGGTCATCTTTTTTCAGAATTCCTGCAGGCTGTAGTGTCACATCTATTTGCCTCAGTTCCAGGTGTGGAACTGTCCTGGGATCTGGATCAGTTTGCACAAAGGTCCTCCTGTCCCAGTCAAAGTTCTTCTGGGACGCACCTCCCGCCCTTTAAGTGTCTTTTTCCACTTTCACCTGGAAACAGCTCCCTTCACCTCACCTCTAACCACCATCTCACTGCTCTTAGTGCCTGTTGATCAGCCAGTGTTCTCTTCCATAGGTGAAGCAGCTCTGTGATGAATGAGATAAACTCACGTAAAAATCTGTGAGTCCCCTCCTGGTTACCTTATACTCAGCTGCTGGGCCCAGAGATCTCAATGGTACCTGGCATTATGCAAACACACAGCGTAAAAAATAATCTGTCCTTCTCCAGAGAACTTTGAGTGTAATTAAGGAGAGGAAATGTTAGCATCCTTCTTCATTGTGAGGCACAGAGTCATTAAATCCCTTGCCCCAAATCTCTTCAGGATGACTGTGTGAGTGTAGTCCTGTGTATTGTTAATAGCTGTGATTTATTTTTTTTTTTTTAATCCTGTTTCTGAAGCATAAAGTGCTTTTCTTGTTTTCTCAGGGTAGATCACGCCAAATTCAGCAGGAGTGTAATGGCTTCTCACGCAGAAAGAAATCCTGTCAGAAGCACTGAATAGTACAATCTAATTGAAAGGGAAGTCAGCAGGCCTTAATGAACATCATCAGGCTGCAGAGGCTCTGATTATTCGGATAGTGACAGGCAAGATGTAAATTGCTGAGGTAAAGAGCTGAGAGGGGCGGCAATTAACTTTGCATGCAGTGCTTGTGCCTGGGTTCAAGGCAGGGCAGGACCCACAGGGCAAGGCCTGGGTGCTGGAGGAGAAATTGGTGATTGCCTACAGGCACAGCCAGGGCTCTGTGAGTCTCTCTGCACCCCAGTGGTTCTGCCGAGGGGAGCTGAGTCCATCTAAGATTCAGAGAAGCCAGCTGGGTACATGGACCTGGCTGCACCAAAACAGGGACCTGTGCAAGCGTCTTGGTTTGAAGGGGACAAACCAGCCTGTCCCTTGCTTTAACTTTAAAAGCACTTTAATGTGCAAACCAGCATGGCAAAAGTCAACAATAGTTTTTCTGCTCTCAGGAGTGAGGCCACAATTCATTATCTGGAATTTGGTTTCCTGCAGTAACCTTGATTTTTAAAATCTTCCAGCCTGAATGAGTTATTTGTTGTTGAAAGGGTTTTACAGCAAAATGGTACTGGCATGGGTGAAGGTGATGCAGGTCAGCTGTACAGAGAGCTGGTGCTGGGAAGCAGAGGGGGAAATGTATCAGAGCATCATTAAAAGGAAAAAAAAGGCAACTTCAGAATAAGCTGCAAATGATGCTTGTTATTTAACACAAACAAAAAAACCCAAGGGGACTGTCAGCTGTGGGGTTTTCTCTCTCACTGGAAGGAAAGCCAAGAAAGAGATCATGTAGGTCTCTATTGTCCCTGTGTCTCTCATTACACTGAAATCCTGTTTAATTTGGCTATTGCTATGGCAGTTTTGTCATATATCCCCTACAGCATACTTGCTCATTCAGAGACATTAAACCAGCCCAGCTCTGTACCAGAAGCTGTGGTGTTTCCATGCCTACTCAGTGACCAAGCCTCAGCCAGTAACTCCTTTTACCCTCCCTGAGATGCTCCAGGTTGCAGCAATAACCTGTCTCCACTTCTCCTGCTACCACAGTGCATGTGAGAGCACAAGCTCAGTGCTGGGCTGGAGGCTGAGAATGTGAGGAGGAGAGAAGCAAAGTTGAATAAGCTCCACTACTCCCAGTTTCCACAAACATTCCTTTCCTCTGGTGAAAGCATATGTGAGGCCTTTCCTGGCCCACTTTGCTGGTTAGGTTTGGCAGCCCCCCAGTTCCCCTGAGAGCAGCATGCATACCACTCGTCCTCTGGAAATTCCTCCCTAGCCACAGGGAAACAGGTCACCAGCCAGGAGCCAGGCTCCAAGCCACTGAGTCTCTCTCTCTGCTTGGGAGGAGCCAGGTGGGTAGCTGAAAAAAGATGCTGAGAAAGGGAAAAATAAGTTGTTCAGTGCTCAGAGGTTGTTTGGGAGGAAATGGGACACTGGGAGGACAATGCTGTGCTTCAGTCTCATGTTGGAGACCCAAATTCACAAGGTCTTCTGGCCTGGCCCCCTCAGCCCCTGGCACAGCACAGAGGAAGCAGAACACTTCAGAGAGATTTTGCCTAATTGTAAAGAGAATAAACTGCACTGGGCTGGATGTGGATATCTGCTGCAAGCTAGCACATCACGATTTAATCGTCTCCATCCATTTGCCAGGTGGTGGCATGCCACAAAACGACTCGATGCTTCTAATCTCTTCTCTGTCTTGGGAAGAGTAGAGACTTTCCAATCTGGCAGGGGTAATTTGAGCCACAGAGAGGGAGACAGATACAAAGGCAAAGGACAGATATACTGAGAAAGAATAGGCAAAAAGCTGGAGGTAAAAATGAAAGTGGCATGAAAGAGAGGAAAAACAAAGATAAAGGAAAGGTGCAGAGAGAGAGAAAATGTATAAATATGGATGGGAAATATTAAAGTGCACATCCAGTCAAGATTAGAGTAGCATTGTCTCCCTTGTCAGCACGGTATGCATCCCCATTTGAACCCACACTTCAGCAGATGCCCATCTGTCACAGCTGGTCTTCATCTTACCCATCTGCCTCTCAGGCTCTTGGAATGATTGCTCTTCTTTGGACCTGGCACTGCCTTTTTCTCATGTTCACAGGACTCAGGTTTACTTCTAGTCCCCAACAGCCTCTCATCCTACCAGGATGTTGAGGCCTTCTAATCTGGGCAACTGACCTCTAGTCACAGTATAAAAATTAAAGTTACTGCTACTGAATCATCAGTGTGTCAGGATAGCTTCACTTTTTTTAACCTCTCCCTTTGAACTTCCAAACTACGTAGGTTAGCAAAAAGACTCTTGCCACTGCCCAAGAAACAGCCCATTCTATTCCACAAAAGTTGCAAGAAACTTTCAATTTTACAGGACTATGGAGCTGCAGCATTCCCCATCAACATCAATCCTAAGAAACAGCACCACAAGTGCCCAAGTCCCTGTATCTCCCTATCAGTCCCTGGAGGAATGGATCAGGTTTTGAAAGCCCTCAGTTTCCTCCCTGGTTTTCATAATGCTCACAGACATGACATTACTTTTTTGTTTATGCTTGGCTCTGAAGAAACACAAAGTGTTTCTTGAATTTATTTATTAAGTACAGATTTTATGTCTCAGGAAGCCGTTCATGTCTTAAGCCCCCTTTTAAAATAAAAGACATTTAAAACATGCTTCATTTTTTATTTACTGTAATTATTCATGGCTTGGCACTGAACAAACTCCATTTCCAGTTAAACACTACTCACGGACCTCCTAATATAGTACAGCATGTGTTGAATGAAACCATCCATTTTTCATAGTTGCAGCAACTTCTGTTTTCCTGGATTACCCTGCCAATTTGGCAGAAGGTTTTGGAAGGTAATACTCTAATGATAAAAATGTATACACTGCTTGTTCTGTTGCTTTCTACTGCCAGGTTTTTTAATAAACAGAATACTTGACTTGTATTTAGCGAACATAAAGCTCAGTCAGGTCCTCACAAAGAAATAAGGATAGAAAAGCATCCAAAGAGTTTTCCACACTGGGCTGTCCCATAGCAGGAATCAGATACAATCAGCAAAAATCAGATCTATCAGACCCGGTCAGGCCCAAGGGGCAGGGGGCACTGTGTGGCTGCCCTCCAGGGCTCTGCAGCAGGAGGAGGAGGATGATGTGGCCTTGTTGACACACAGGATGTCTGGGAAGAGCCAAGGTGAAATGAGTGGGCAGCACAATGTCCAATCTCTCCCTAAAACCATCTTACTGCACTGAGGGAAGACTGCAGGCACTTGGCTGAGGCCTGGGCAGTGCTGCCTATTAAAGATGGAGGGAATCCTGCAGGAAGGCAGAGCGGGATGGAGATGTTTAGCAATGGGACTGAGGAAGATGGGGCAGTCACACGGACTGGCGACTAGTGTTCCCATGGTGCTGTATTTTCCGTGTTCACAGCAGGGAAGTGCTGTGGCCTTCAGCTGATGAAGTCTGGTTTTGAAGAATCTGCCCGGCAAACACCTGTTAGATATACTGTAACAAATTGTATTTCCCTAGAAAGACACTCCTTTTCTAGCCAGAAGCTGTATTTAGGGAGCAGGCTGCTGGACACTTGCTGGGAATTTCTGGATACCCTTCAAACCCTGAACAACTAACTGCATGTGCCATAGCCCATCAATCCATCATGCACCCTGTCATGTCAGCCCCACTCCCTGTGAGTGCTGCTACAGCCAGTGTGGTCCAGCCAAAGTGAAAGACAGAGCTGAACAACATGTGCACTTAGATCCTCCAAAGGAACAGAGAGGGCCCCTGAAGTAAAATATCACCATCAAGGCAAAGAGCTCAGTTTCCACTTGCACAAATTTTGCAGTGTAACCAACTCGTCACTTGTCTTAAGTACTTTATACCCTCCCGTTCCATTTTCGCAATCAAAGTTGGAAATGTGTGTCATTCCCAGCTGGCTTTTCACACCCATCCATGATGTGCCCCCAGGAGCTTTTCCCTCCTGGCTGAATTCATGCTACCTACCAAGATGCCAGCTGCCAGAGAAGCAGATGTATCATCCCTGATGCCTCTGCACGTGAATGCTGCTGGACCCGAAGCTGGACCTCAGCACCCCCTGGATGTCTGCCCACTGAGGTGGAAAAGAGTGACAGTGCTTCCCATTGCAATTCCAGCTGGGAGCAACTGCTGGAACATACTGTGGTTTACTGAGCTGTTTTCAAAGCCCAATGCATTTCCCTATGGGTGCTTTTGCTGACAAATTAATGCATGTGTTATTTAGACAAAGTTATAAATCACCTTCTGAGGGTTCCTTGCACAACAAATTGGCATGCTCGTGGCAGCCTGTCTCTGGACCCCAATGCAATGGTTAACAGCTACTAATCCAAGGAGCTCAGCCACGACAAGCTAGTTTTCGTTCTGCTTCATCCATCCTTAATCCTCGGCACTCAGAGGTCAAAGCAGAACTTAAAGATTATTGGGGCTAGCATTTGGAATTATAAATAGGGAGACAAGTAGTCCTTGCCTTATTTTATGGTCATACTAAATGTCAATCTACCCCTACAAAGGACTAGTGTGTTCCAGTACCTCAGACAATGATTACCCTAACCTGACAAAAGGAAGTCCTATGAAGATGATGTACAGTGGGTATCAATCACATAACCAGGTGGTGTCTATAAGCTTACCTGGGAGATCATCATCACTAGCAAGCTGAGGAAGATCTGCCATGTGGATGTATCACATGCTGAAGCCCAGCTTTGACAAGGAGTGATTCTGTAGGCCAAAGCAACCGACAGCAGACTGACCAGAAGCTTTTTCTCTAGCAGGCTGTAACCCACACGCCAGCAAAACCTGTCTAAATAAGCTCATTTCATTATGCAAGCTTCAGAGTCTCTGAACTAGTAAGAAGAAAGCCCAAATACAACAAGATGAGATTTACGATGAGTACCACAGCATATTACCTAAAGTGCTTCTCCACAGTAATAATGTGGAGTAATAAACTCACAGTCCTCACACACAGAGGAGTTAAACCAAAGAACCGAGTTCCAGCTGGTTTCAGTCAGTGGCATGCTAGAGGATTTCACTGGAAATCAGGCCTTCCCCACTTTCTCTAAATTTGTTCATCCTAAATTTAGAACGAGATCATTTTTTCCTTAAATATTTACTTACATTATTTCCCCATAAGCCAAAATGTGTTTTACAAGTTCAGCTCAAATGGCTGCAGAAGAGGGTGTGTGTTAAGGAAGAAGAGCACTGAGTCAAATACATGTGACAAATTGGCAGGGTGCTCTTGGGCTGGGAGCCACTGGGAGATGGCACCTGCAGGGGCAGGAACTGCAGCAGTGAAAGAGATTGAGTTCTGAATTTCCATCAACTTCGGGCACAGCAGTCAGCATTTTGTGCCTTTCTGGTCTCTGTCCTCAGAAAACAGGATATTTGGGTTATTCTGTTGGCTGTAAGGTTTCTGTAACCCTGACTCTACCTTTCTTGTCTTCTCTGTGATCCCAAGCATGTCTTTCACAGCACAGGGTTCTCTGTGACCTGGCTGCCAGCAGGGCAGCATCACAGGGCTGGTGGTGCCAGCTCAGGTCATCTGAGGATCTCACCCACAGTGTCCGGCAGCCTTTAACAATTTGCAGCATTCCAAGTTTTGCCAAGACTTTCTGTATTTAATGGTGAATCCAGTTGTACGTCAGTCTCAGCTTTATTCCAGCAGATTGTGAAACCTGAAAGATCTAGAAACAGCCAGGTTTTAGGAGAGTTTGAAATAACCATGAAGACTGGAAAAATGTCAGCTTTGTAAAATGGAAATCCCATATGTGTGTTTGTGAATGGGGGAGGCAGCTATAAACACAATCCATTTTACATTCATCGTTTATATTTCTTTGCTATGGTTATGGCAATATCACAAAGACTGTCTTGGCCCAACATTGCATCTGCACACATTGAAATCCACTGATTAGATTTAGTGGAGGATTATATTCGATCTCCATTAATATTTTAATTTTATTTCCACCCAGATGCAGACATTAACATAACAGGGCCCAGACATGCATGCAGGTGTGTGCTTGACAGAACAGATGTCTTCCCGTGCTGATCCTCACTCACCTCTCCAGAAGAAACACTTTTCCCCTAACTCTCACCCAGGGATACAGCCCAGCTCTCCATCTTTCATGGTCTGCTCAGGTGGCAAAGCAGCTGTACCAGTCCAGTTCAGAGACAAACACAAATCCATCTTCAGGTCTGAGTCCCTTTCTCAGACTTCTTATCTTTATCAGCACTACTGTAAATCACACAATGATTTGAAAAGGCATTGCCTCCAAAATTAACACATTTCTTTGCAAAAAGGACCCAGTATCCCCATTGTTTTTGTTTACTGCGCAAGGCTGGTTTATACTCCTTCTCATCCAGCACATATTTATGTCATTAAGAAAACCACAGCAGGTGCACTGACATTTGGAGCTCAATGAACAGCTGGAAAGGCAGCTGGGGTTTCCCTGCTTTTGAAGAACAAGTGAAATCCCAGAGCAGAGGAAGCAGAAAACTGGTATTTATGTATTCACTTCCTAACAATTTATTTCAGTTTGGATGGGGATCTGAAGAAAAAGGGAAGACATTTCTGATTGTTTCTAGTTGGAGGGAGAAGAAATGATCAATCTAATGTTTATTCCTCCTCAGTTTTGAGCTGTGATATTCATACTTAGTGAGTGTGAGGAATACCTTGTTGATTCATGTGTGTGAGCAGTTCATACATGAATATAATAGTTGTTAATCAGATCAGAGACTGCTCCTAGACCCACTGTCAGACACTTGAATTTATTTGCCAGTTGAAACCGTTCATAGATGGCTTAAGTGAATAATTCCAGACTCCTCAGCATTTCTGATCTGTCATGTGATCCTGAAATAAAATTTCATACTACTCCCTGCTAGGTCTGTGGTTCAAACTGGACCTTTGATTCCTTCCTCTTCATCCAGTCTTGGGAATAAATTTTACATATTCTTTCTGCCAGCTGAATTTCCTCTGTTAAAAGCTCAGTGGGGTGCAAGCGTAGAAGGGGAAGAAGTATTTGGCAGCTAATGATCCTGCAGCCAACCCGCACCCCTAGCAAGAGCAGGGACTACCCTTGTTGAGGTGGCCATCAACAACAAAGGGAACTTATTCATCTGGTGGTTACATCAAGGCTATGAAGGCATGAGGAAGGGCTTCTGCTTTTCCTCCCAGGCCTGATGTCCATCCTTAGGTCATCTGAGGGCTTGAATCATCACCAGATACACTAAGAACAGTCAGAGCACAAGTGCACTGGGAGTTTCTCACATGTAGAAACGCTGCTGGTGTAGCAGATGTGTTGTGGGGTGAGACAGCTAAAATCTATCACTTTTTTTGTTTGCTTTCCCCCTTCATTCACGACCGGGCAGATTCCTGGCTCAGCTCCCTGTGTGTGGCTGCACAGAGCTGTGTCGGTGTCCGCACAAAAGGAAGGAGGGAGAGCCGGGCAGGAGAGCTGGGCTGCCCCTTGCAGCTACAGCTCCACCAGGTCAGACTCAGCACAGCCCTCGCCAAGCAGTCACCTTCGCCTGCCAAGACACAAAGGAAACCCAGCCGTTCTTCCCTACTGCATGAATACCTTTTCTCTATGCCCAGTGACTCAGCTCTGAGGAAATACATACCTGGGACGTGGTGCAAGGCTCGAGCCCACCCCTTTGGGCTCTGTGATGTTAGTATAAAAAGGGCAGAGAAGTGGTGACAGCGATTTGGCGTTGAAGGGCTTTCCTTTCAGAGCAGCAATAGCACCATGCAGGAAGCTCTGGGAGCTGCTGCAGTCCTGCCCTCTCCTGTGAAGCAGAGCTCTGATTTCCCTTGCTCTCTCTCTCCATTGCTCAACAGCAGAGGCAGCTGCTTCACTCTGCTCCTTGGGTGCTACCCCACAGCTCAGCACCAAAACACATTCACCTAGCTGTTTTGATTCCTTCCTTCCCTTCTCTGCTGCCTCCTGGGAGAAATGAAAGTAGATTGGATCTTCATTATATCCCTTCACTTGTTGAATTGCAAGAAACAATTTCAAACGTGTTTAATTAAGATTGCTTGATGCCTTTTCCTTGGATAAGGGCCATTGTGAGCAACAGAGATAGGGAAGGAGAGGTGGCTCTGCAATGAAGACAGGAATATAAAGTACTGGTCTGCAGATGCTAAAAAGTTAGAAGCAGAGAAATTCTTCAGCCTTTTCTCAATATTATGTGAGAAGACTGTCTTTCCCATGCAAACTATTTAAAACAAGGTCACAGTTTTATAAACTTCTTGCACCTGCAGGCTGTTTTGCAAGATTGTTATGGTTTTAACTCTAAAAATATTTTAGAATAGGTATCTTAGAACTTGGCCAATCCCCTCAAGAGGTGGATGGCTGAAGAACCAATTACCTATTGCCATTCAACACACTTTTGCGATCTATCCTATAAAAGTAGTTGGAAAATTATTAAAGCGCTTCCACTTGTTCACAAGCCTGGACTCTGTGTCGTTTTCTTTACCAGTCTCCGATGCGATAGTGACATTGGTCCACTTCCCAAGTCTGCCTGAAATTAACTGTGCAACCACAATTATTTATTGGCTATGTGTTAAACCTGTGGAGCCGAGTTGATATTTCTTTTCTTTGTTTCTGCCCTTCACTTATACAGTTTTTGCAGTAGTCTACCCCCAGTTTGTGGTAATGTGACAGCAAACTCAAAGATAAGATAATATATTCCACTTCTTCTTTCCTTCAGTTTCTCTGTGTGCATTTTTTCTCTTCACACCTTCTGCAACAACTTTACTCCAGCATAATAAAGGCCTCTCCTGGCTGACTGGAATGTTTTTTTATAAGCATAAATAATTCCAGGTGGGGACCCCCTCCTTATCACACCAAGGGAAGAATAAATAACACACTATACATTGTTTTAGGCTGGGAACAGGCGAAAATGCTGCATAATGGAAATTCCATATGAGAAAATAAATTCTCAGACCATTTTAGCTGGTTGGTGCTACTGATATCTTTGAAACCATTTCACTTAAGTCATAAATGTAAATATCCTCCACCTCTCACAAACACAGGCTCAGCTGAACCATTTTCTTCTCTAGCAATATCCATTGCTGCAAGCATAATGGTTTTTTGGCCTTTCTAATGCACCATTACATTTCTTACTTGTTCCAAGTAGCTAGACAGGCTATTACCACTCTAGTTTTTTGTATGGAAACTCTGTTGTACATTAATCTAAGCTCACACAAATCAGGTCATTTATGAAGTGCAGAAGTTTGTGTGGGAATGAGTTCTGTTGTATGCAGCTGAGACACCCTTCCAGAATGTGTTTGTTTCTTAAAAAGGAGATAAATTAGTAAAAACTAACTTACTTTGAAAAAAACCTGGTTATGTGTTGCACTACAGAACTGAATATCTGCTATTAATTTTAAGTGTTTTAAACTGAGTTTTTTCCTAAGAACAGTATTGCCTGTTGCAAACTTTTGTAGGGAGATCTACTTCTTACATCCTTATTGACAAAACTTTTCGAGACAAAGCTTTTCTTTTCCTTTAACCATTTTTTTAAAGTAACTAAAAATGATGGTAATGTCCACTCCCGCCTTTAGTCAACAGTCAGGAATTAAGTTTAGCCTTAGGAGCTAAGAAAGCAAGGATATGAACTGAGAGTGAAAAGAGGCAAATTCTCTCAGTAGCTGCTTCTAAACATGTGCTAATTCAGGTTGTTTTGTAATTAAAATGTTTTCTCCATCTTGCTGCTGTGTTCTCCTAAGGGGCGTTGTGATTTAATCTCCCAGTAATGGAGATATAAATGTATTAAAGTTGGAATGCACAAGTCTTTGCATTGCACTTGTTGTCATGGAAGCTACTTGTGTGAATAACTGCAAATCCAGACACAAGTTTTGGATGCTAGGCTATAGCACTGCAGCATTTTTCTCTTGTCTCTCTAGGATTTTGTGTGTGTTTCCCTTATTTTATTCCTCTTATTCTTCCTCCAGCTTCCCACTCTTTCAATTTCTCCTGCGCTAGGACAAAGTGTTCAATCATTCCTAATATCGCAGTTTTGATATAAAAGAGCCAAAAGTCAGGAAATGTAGCCAAAGCTCATGTTCTGCCCTGGGTACAGCTGCAGGCCCAGGACGGTACAAATACCTTGCAGATGGTGAAGGTGCATCCTTCTGGGGATGAGCCAAGGGCAGGACAAGGAGTAAAATTTATAGAACATAATAGTCCTTTAATAATAGTGCCCTTTTTGTGATTTACATTACCACTTTCACTGCCCAACACACCACTCATAGGTCAATATCCCCCCACCATGGAGTAAATGATGCTTTTGGCACCACTGCAGAATGGTAAAGACATGTTTTTTAAAGGGTATTTCCCAGTTAGCCTGAGGCAGCAAATAGGGAAGAGTGAATTGTTACTCCAGCAATGAAGCAACTCAGCCTGGACTCACCAATGTGTCATTTGACAGAAATAAAACTCTTTATGATTAAATATACTTCTGGTCTGTGTGCAAGCCCTCAGAAGTAAGGTTATCAAAGAGAAACATGTTAGAAAATCTTTCTTCAAGTGTATGCAAACTTTAACACTCATGTCCTCTTCTCTTCTGCACAGCATGGTCAGGGAGAGTTCAAACCAGTGCTTCCCATACAGAGTTATAGACACAGAATGGGTCAGGCTGGAAGGGAGCACAGCGGAACACCTGGTCCCACCTCCCTGCTCAAACAGGGTCGTCCCAGAGCACAAGGCACAGGATTGTGTTCAGATGATTCTTAAATATCTCCAGTGAGGGAGACTCCACAACCCCTCTGGACAATCTGTTCCAGTGGGCAGTAACAGTAAAGAATCCTCTCGTGAGCATTTCAGGCATTTTCCCTAAAATCCAAAACAACAACAACTTCCAGAAACTGCAACAAAATAGCTTCAGGCAGCCTGGACCACTCACCATTTTTGCATGGCATTAATTATAATGGCTACTGTTTCTGCCTATACAATCACTTTGTGGACAGTGCTGAGTTTGTTTTCTTTGACAAAAACTTTCATCCATCTTGAAGAACCAAATCCTTCTTGTTCCTCTGCTCCTCCATGAAAGGGGTCCTACTGGATCAATAACTCTTTTTCATACCTCTGATGACAATCAAAATAATTCCTTCTGAGTCACAACCTCAATTAAACTGTTCACGTCCTGGAGCCCAGGGGAGCTGTACTTGCTTTGGAGCAATGGTCTGTACAGGGGCCAAATCGTGCTTCATACCTTTTCATAGGGGAAGAAAAGGGCATTGATGATGCACAGATAACTGAGAACTCCTGCAGCTATGCTCTGTACTTACTGAGCAAACACATCACAGGAAGCAACTGGGAAATCACGAGCAGATGCATGAACTGGAAAGCAAAACTAAACATCTGTACCCTCACCAATGAAACTGCAGGGAAAACCTGGGAGAGGATCACAAATATTTACCACACGGCTAATGAAGTGCAGAAGATTCTGGCGGAGTTCTTAAGAGAGATGAAAACCTCTTTAAAATGAGGCTATTTTCAGCCTCAAATGTGATGTTCTGTTTACACCATAAAGATGCATGAGCTAAGTGGTTTGAAGCAGGTCAATGAGTTGGCAAACATTACTTTCTTTTTGTTTAAGAGCCTGGGTAGTCTTGAAGGAGAGTGGATTTGAGTCAACAGAGCCATAGGAGACTGGATGGGCTCCTGCTGCAAGCAGCGCAGAAAATAGGGGTTTCTGCACCAATTTTGACAGGCACTTTTAACCACTTTTAGCAGGAGATCTGTGGGCTGCCTGAAATCTTCAGGCAGAGGCAGTGGTGCACTCCAGGGCACAGGATGAGGCCGTGCAGGGTCAGGCAGGGAGGCTCGGAGGCGGCGGCTGTGCTCAGACATGCTGCTCTCTCTGATCCACCTCCAGCCCTGAGCCCTGACTGGGCAGCAAGGCAGAATTCCCAAGACCCCACTGGAGAAGGAGATTTGGAGATTTGGGTATTTGGAAGAGGATGAGCATGGCAGTACAAAGATATATAACAGAAAATGCTTTCAGTAAGGATAACGAAAACTTTATGTTTCCTAACTTGTCTCCACAAATCATAAGCTTTTTGTTACGTGACTGCTGATGAGCCCTTAGGACAGAAGCACCCACATCTACACTGGAGATGCCTTAACACATTTGTAAGAGAAATAAAAACAATAAATCGATAGGAGACTCTCCACCGACTTCGGAGATCCCTGGGTTGGGCTTTCTCTCTCAACACTAACTGGGGATCTCTGCTGCTTAGATGTTCATGGCTACTGCCATTGAAATGAATCGGCTGCAACATCAACATAAAGTGATGCACATCACTCTCCATCTTCAATTGCTTGACAGATTTACAGAGAAGTGCCTTGGGAAAGAAATTAGTGAAGAGTTCTAAACTCTTCTACTGTTCTTTGATGTCCCCAGACAACTCATGTCAGAGATGGAGGTAAATGCAGGAAGAAGTAAAAGTCAGCAAAAATGTTTCAAGCGGAATTTGCAATCGCTAAATGCAGAAACTGACTGAAAATCTTTTTGTATCTCAGCTATTGTGCTTAACTGACACGTGTGCTAAGTCAGTACAATGAAAATCAGACTGCTTGCTCTAAATGCTCATACAGACTTGGAGGAACTCATGAATTCATGGAGGGGACTGTGGAAGGAGTGATGGTGGAAGGATTTGACTACTGAGCAGGAAGAAAGAGAAAGGGAAGGACTGAATAAAATGCAGATCAGGAAATTCAGATAACCATGAGAAATACAAATGAGCTCTGAAAGACTTTCTGAGTAGAATCTCTAAGAGCTGTAACAGACTTTAATATGTTTTGGGAATGAGATAATGAGACGAGGGAGTCAGTGCTACAGGGGCTGGCATGCCCCTGACATGCATAAAAAGTCCCTTCTCACGACAGAGCAGCCCAATCTTTGGGCTTTGAATCTCCTAACTTAAGCCATGTTATCCTGGGAAGAGCAGGGTAGGCAAACCCTGCTTCTTTCTGAGGTATTACCTGTGACTCCGCAAGAGGGCCAGTACTGAATCAATACCATGGCATTCATTTTTGTGTCAGTCCTCAGCTGAGGCTTCTCTGGGTGAGTGGTGATGGGCTGAAGTTGGTGACTCCCAGCTCAGCTTCACGGCGGGAATCTGTGCTCGGATTGAAAGTTAAAAGCGATCAGCGTGATGACAAGAAGCATGACAGTGCTGAAGCAAGATGCCACAGACACTTTTCCCATGGATCAAGGGGATATTTGAGATGAAAACCATCTGCATATGTAGAGGTACTCCGTGCTCTGAGGCTGTTTTCACCAAAAGGGCATCTAAAAGAGATAAAAATGAATAGTCATCATTATGGACTGGATTTCTGCCAGCTGCTTAGTAATGAGAGTTTTAATTGCCCGGTAATAAAAGTTTTAATTACTCAGCAATTAGTGCTTGAAGTTTCAAGTGCTTCACATGCACTCGACTGCATTCTGGACTTGTCAAGAGCAAAAAATGGAGTAGCTCCAGTGTGCCTCAGCAAACCTCTGAGCAAGAGAGGGAAACATCAGGGATGGAGCAGCAGCAGCAAACGGACACAGCCCTAACTGCCAGTGGTCAGCCAGGCAAACACTCTCCCACAGCAGACCCTGCAGGCAGCTTGGGATCTCTCCCAGACTCCCTCCTCCTCTTCTGCTGGGCCAGGCAAGCTGCTCAGGTGCTAAAGGCATGGTGCCGGGCTGGGGGAAGGCTGCTGCAGAGACCAAATCCTTTTCAACATCTCTGTTCTTTGCCTCAGCGCATTCACTCCTTTAGGCTTTTAGTCACATGCCCTGAAAGCACTATCCAGTTTTTAAAGGTTTTGATCTAAACTCACACAGATGGAATAAGAAGCAGCCAGCTCTGGAGGTATCTTATCAAAATGTCTGAAACCCATGCTAGCTACTGTATCTAACTACAAGAGGTTTATTGCGATTCAACAAAATATTTTACCTATTCCCTAGTTAATTTAAGGCCAAAATACCCTTTGTTGTGTCGAGTATGGATTGCTTCATACCTAGCATTATCCCGATTCATTTCCATATGCTGGATAATAAAGGTTCTGAGGGTCTGGTTTCTCTCTTCTTGCTTTACTAGAATTTAAATATCGTTAACAAGCCAAACTATAAAAAAGTCAAGAGTTGCCAATGGTGCAGGAAACAGGGCTGCATTTAGGGTACAGAGCCTGGAAGAAACTGCATATTTATGATCTGCTTGGGTAACCAAAGAGGCAAATTTTCTGACAAACCATGTCGTCAGAGAGTACAAGGGGACAACTTTTCCATAAAATAATTACAGTTGCTCCAGCTTTTTTTTTTAATGCCCAGAAGAGAGAGCTTTAAATGATGTTCAGGTTTTTTACAGGCAGCATGCAAAATCCATCACAAGAATTTTGGCAAAACCAGACAAAATGGATTTAGTAAAAATGCTTCATGGGAAAAAAATTCTGGTAGAGGAAGGGTGGGATGAAACTTTTCAGAAATTCAAAGTAAGCTGCATGTTCTATTAGATATTACTCATAATTCTAAAAAATCTTAATTTTGCCAGGGGAATCATAATGCCTTTCAAAATGTGGGGCATTTGTTTCCTTTTTTCTTAGACTGGTTTCCAAATTTATCTATTGGTAAACAGAGTTAAAGTTGAGAAGTAAAGTTTATGGGAAACATACCAATAGTCATATAAGCACAGATTAAAAAAACAACTCTTCAAATATTCCTGAATATTTGAAAAAAAAATCCAACAAATTCAAATTATGATTACCCAGACATCAAAATCTAAATAATATACATATAATAGTATACAAATAAAACACAAAACAGAGTTTTTCCCTTCTGCTCTGAAAGTAATTTAGACCTTTGAAAAGTGCATGGATGGTTAGTAACCTGGTTAATATTTCAAAGCATTTAGGTCTTCTCTGAAGCAGCATCAGATGTTTTCTATACTCCGGACTGTCCAGGTCACTGATTCCACAAATGCTCTACTTCACTGGGGTGCTGAGTTCAGGGACTGTACATATGTTTTCTGTCTCACTTCCCTGACACAGTCTGTAGTGCACTTCACAGTGCTGAACAAATACCTGATCGTAGCAGGCTCTGTTTTTCCCAGTTACTACACTGCAAAGTCTGAAAGGCACAGTAGGCTGGGATTCACCTCACTGGATGTAGCTGTCTTGTCTAAGCTGGTAACAGGCTCAGTGAAGAGACACAGACATCTGTGTGAGTCACTCCTTCCAAGTGTAAATGCCCAGGACAGATGAGCTGATTACTCTCTGGTGGATCTGTCTCTAATAAATAAGGGGAGATCAACTTTTAGACAACTGAAACCAGGAGAAATGTAGAGTCTCAGAAGCATGACAGTAGAAGAATGGACTGAAAAAAGTAGGTTTTATTGAATGTCAGTATTGATTTCCCCTTTTTCATCCAGGAAAAGCTCATGTATTTCAGACAATGTTGATGCTGCAATTATCATTATTCCTTTCACCTCTGAGGCTGCAACTCAGAGCCCCAGGCTGGGATAACAAAGCACTCTGTGTTATGCACCCTATGGATCCAGGACAAACAGCTAACCTCCATCCCTGGTAGATCAGGGTCAAAGAAGTCCCTGCCACACATTTTATTTACAGTGAGATGTCGTACTGTACAGTAAGTCTTTGCAATTCAGGTTTTTACTTGACTCTGCTATTGAAAAGTGCTTCTTCTTGTTAGTGTTTGGCACTTTATAGAACCTCTCTTTTCCCTTTATTGTTTTCCAGCTATGCTTTTCCCAGCTGCTCAGCGATTCAAGAGATCTTCAGCTGCCTTCCTCAACCCAGTGTTACAGAACTCGCTGGAAGATGTGGTCCTGCTTTATGAGGTTCAGTAATGGCACCTTAAGCCTTAACCAAGACTGGGGGTACTGTCCACACTGGGGTTATCCATTATCTAGCTTCATGTCACTTTTATTCATGCCAGCAGTAAACCCGTGCCCATGTGATAGTCCACCAGAAGGGTGGGAACAGCTATATGTAGATATATATCTGTATGACAAACTCAGATCTTTGAGCAACGTGAAAACCAGAGCGAAAGGCTTCCCACTGAAAGCAACTTTCTCACAGAACAGTTCATATAAACAACACAATGCATGTAGATTCTTTGGTCTATGTCCCAGTCCCAAGTTATTAAAGCCACAAGTATCAGTCATTGCAAAGTAATCCCAAGGGCATGACTGTTTCTCTTCAGAGCAATTCATGTCCCTTCTTTCACAGCACAGCCATCTGTAAATCACATCCTGGTCATACAGTTAGTAAGGGAAAGTGGCCCTACTGAACAAGGTGTAGGGGTCAAATCTATCTAGCCCACATTTTTAGAAACTAGGATTGAATGTCCAAACAGGGGAGATGGGCTTGGAAGCCACTGCTGTGCTCTCTCAGACCTTGGCTATCCCTGGCAGGGTAAACAGCCTTTCCCAGCTGTGCTGCTGTCTCCACCTCTCTAATCCCCATGTGGCACCAGCAACAGCCCATGCCAGTTTTGGAAAACAGAAGACTGCCTGCTTTTTCCTTTTACTCTTTCCTTTCCCCTTAGCCTGGCTCTAGTTTTCCCAGGCAGGGAACACAGGCGTCCAATGCTCACACAGAAACTTTCTGGTCTTCCCCACCTCCAGACAGTGCAATTGTCTCCATTTGACAAAAATTAAAGACCCAAGGGCATGTTGTTAATTCACATTTACTCTGTCTAGAGCCTCTTGGAGAAAATAAATAGCTTTCTATGTTCTGATTTTGTACCAGTTTCTTTTAGCTGAGCTTGATATTGACAAAGGTCAGAGGATTTCCATCAAAGATGAGGAGCTGGCTTCCCTGAGGAAGGCTGCTGAGTTTGACACCATCTGCAACGAGATTATCCCCAAGAGCATCACAGAGATCCGCAGGCTGAGCAGCAGGCTGGCTTCCTACCCAAGGGTCCTCAAGAAAGAAGACTTTGAAAGGACAGTGCTGACCATGGTCTACACGGCCTACAGAGCTGCTCAGTCCCAGGGGCACCAGAAAGACACCTGGGCTGAGTCCTTTGTCAATCTTTACAAAGCCCTGAAGAATGACCTGATGTTCCCATACAACAAACAGCCGTCATAGCGGGAGAGGAGCAGCAGCTCAGCCACCTGCTCTGGCTGATAATGGACACAATGCAGCACGTCCACCACTTTATTCTGTAAAGAGTTTAATAGCCTGCTTCATGAAAGATTATTTGTTTTCTGGCTCCCTCTTGTGGAATCCGCTTTCTAGTTCCATGCTAAAGGGCGAAAAATGCCGTCAGCCCTAAGAATTCGATTTTTGTGCTGGCTTGGAGGCACATTCTGTGACAGGCAAAGAAGGGAGTCTGGTGTACACCCAGGCAGACCCTTGTTTCAGGCAAACCCTTGATTCATCCTGTGGGTTTCCTATAAACAATTCATAAATATACAGTGCTTATGCTCACATGCTGATGTGTAAGTGCTGGAGAGTGCTGCTTTCCTAGCTGGGGAAACAAGTTCGTGTTTTGGCTGGCCAGTAAGAGAATATTACACAGACATGAAGGCCCTCTGTAAAAGGAAGAGGTTTCATAACTGTGAGCCTTCAGAAATTATGCCCCATATTACTCATTCCAAATGTCCTCATAAATAAGTACTCTCTGATTCACTTCGTTTGGCTGAGCCAGTGTTTAATTGCAGTAACATTTGCAGAAGACAAAGGGCATTGTGAAGACCAGCAGCAAACAATGCCTGTGAACGTATTCCCCGCTTCCTGGAGCTGTCCTCCCAAACAGTCTGCAATGATTCTTTCATTATTTGCACATCACTTTGCTTCTGCTGCTTGTTTTTTTGAAAGGAACATGTATTTGTCCTCAGTGGAATCCAAGGCAAGACAAAGGCCCTATTTAATTTAATAATGACACATTTCTCCTGGTTCTACCACTTGAACGTAGGCCATCTAAACCCGTGCTTCAGAATCCCCCTGAGGCGAGGGAGGAAGGTGCATTAAAACATACCTGGTGCTGAATTTAGCACTGTGGCTCTCTTTTTTAATAGTAAATTGTATATTCATTTGAGTATATGTGTGTGTGTGTGTCTATGTTCATGAATGTGTGTGCACATAAGTGCTGAGTGCGCAGAAGCATCCCAAATTGTTCAGTCAGTGAACAATTGCATCTGACCACTTAGCAGAAAAGGCTATTTACCAATTCAGTGGTGCGAATTATGAACTTGGGAGCAGCAAAGGAAAAATTGTAGAAGTAGAGCAACCTCCTATAATAAACTCCCCGAAAAATCATGAACAGAAAACAGACAGAATATTTTGTCAGACGGATGACTAGCTATCAAAAATCCAGATTATTCTAAATCAAATCCCCTAGTTTTTGCGCACAAGAGGTACAAATTCTGTTTTTCTATTGATATTAAAGGTGCTTCTACTTCGAGACCATGGGACAATAGCTGAACATTTATTTCGTCCTTTCATACCATCATTCTCTACCTCTTTATTGCATAATGTCTTCAGGATGCAGGCCCAAATAACAAAACCCTGAGACTAAAACAGACCTAAGGATTCCAGCCTAAGTTCTGCATCATGTTTAACTGCTTTTGCATCACTTGAGCAGAAGGAATTATTCTTCTGTGTCCCTTAAAAGGGACACTTCAAGGACTGAAGCTGAAAAAATCCACCCAGAAGCCCAGCAAAGAGCACAGCGCAAGCAGTCAGATCACACTGGATTTGGCAAACCCCTGTGGGAATGTGGAACCACAGCAGCCTTAGAGGCAGTCTGGCCACGGCATTAGCAGCTGGACAAAGGGTGCTTAAAAAAGACACAGTCAGTCTTGTTTCTCCCAGGAGTGCCTGGATTTGTGTGTACGAGTGTGCACGTTCACTTAGAGGCATGTATGTGCGGGCACACTTTTGTACCTGACGAGTTTTGTTGGCCATCTTCAAAGCCTGTCAGCAGATGGCGAAGGAAGCTGCAAACCTCAGCCACAAGGCTGTGGGCCACAAATATCTCTGTCTCCTCTGCTTGCACACACAGAGCTCAGCACCCCCAAAGCAGCCTCGCGCTCCTGCCCACGTGCCCTTTGAGCCCTCAGCTTTAACACTGATGATCTGCTTGTGATTTCTTCCCCCGCCATGCTTTACAAACACATGGAGGGGAAATGCCACAGAGTGCAATACTGCCTTTGCAGCTCTGCTTCTTGGCTCCCTGAAACACCACTTGCTGGAAGAGCCTGGAACCAGGGCAATTCATAAATCCCTCACAGCCAGCTACTCCAAGTCGGCAAAAATAGCAAGAAAGAGAACTAGAGCAAATACTAATTGCTAGCAGTCACCATCCAGAGAAATGCCTCCCAGCCATGCTCCTCACCCCACAACAGGACTGCCCAGCAGAGTCTACTAATCATAAAATATTCCATAGAAAAGAATTACAGATAATTTTTAATATCTTATCATTCCCTCTGGCATACATACCTTACTGTACCTTACAAATTGGTAACTGAAACATTTATCTCCTCAACAGAAAATAAAGGTTTTATGAGTTTGTTTCCCTCCTCCCTTTACTGAGTGTAAAGTAAGAAGAAGATTTATTCCTTGGGAAAGTGCTTGGACTGCCCAGGTTAATTTAACAGAGACTCTCAATGTAATAATAAAAACATTCTACATAAACGTGCTTGCCTTTGCATTGTATTGATTTCAGCAGCAGATTTATTATTTTGCAACTTCAGCATGAGTAATTGCTTATCTTAGACTGTGAAACTCTTCATGGGAGCAACGGTACGGGAGGGAGGAGGGAGCAGCCCCTTATTACGTGAAGGAGTGAGTAAGTAGGAATGAGATTGCCTCCTCTTTCCAGAGTTCAGGTGGGAAGGAGCACTCTGCCTTCAGGGAAGTTCTTTGGGCTTAGGGCATTTCCATCCGTCAGTATTGCTTAAGATGCAGGTGTAGGTTGCCTTCTCCCTATCTCAGTTTATGGCTTATGGCTTATGGCTTTGGACTGAGTCTTCTTTTTGGGGAATTCTTATCTCACAGGTTAGAAAACCACTGCCCCTATAAATGGCACCTTTTATCCACCCTTTGACTTTATAGATGATAAAAATATGAAATAAGGTTATATTTTTTTCCATTTAAAATAAAACGATTTTTCATTTTTTGAGCATTTTAGAGTTTTTTTAATTATTTTTTTAGTTCCTCTGAAAAAACTAAGAAAACAGATCCTGAGCTGTATTGGTCAACCCAAAATCTTCACATTAACTACAGCTTTTCTTCCAGAACTAGTTGTTAAATTTACCTGAAAGGTCTCAAGGTTCTGTTGCGTGATGGAAGTTTCAAGGTACAGAAGCATTCCACAGCCTGACATACAATTACTAATTTCAGGAAGAATTCACCCCACACATCAAAATCCTCTGCGAGTCTGCCTTTGCCAGTTTTCCAGGACTCAGGGTCTCAGAGGCATCGCAGTCCAGACTGGGGAGCTCAGTTTGTCACTGACTAGAAGAGAGTGGGGAGAGGACAGGCAAGCAAGTTTTGGGGGCATTCAAAATCCTAGTTGTGTGCTTCCCATGAGACACAGGGCAAACGGATGTCTGGCTACAGGTGGTGCATGTAACCAGCCAGTGGGTTCAGCCCTAAATCTGCAGTGCTTTCTGCCCCACAAAAGGTATCAATAACAGAAGAGTTGGAGAAATGTTTCTCCCCTAGAAGACAAGACTAGAAAGTCTAAAAATCCTCAGTTTGGTTTTGAGCCCTCTGGTTACTCAGGGCACACGAGCCAGCACAGAGATCAGCCCAGGCCTTATGAATTAGTGACATTCAAGGGTCGCGATGCAAGAAGCACGAAGACAAAAGATACTGTTCAGAAAACAATGATTATTTATTTATCATCAGTACAGGGACCTTGAAACAATAACAAACTGTTTGGCCACTTAAAAAAGCTCTTTTTATATATTTGTGGGAATGTCAGAACGCTGTTGATTTTCTCAAATGTTCTGACTTGTGTTTGGAGCAATGGGTGGAGCAACTTCTACCTTCTGCAGTCCTCATTGGTGAATTAGAGTTCCCTGTAGCTTTTTAACAAGTTTTTGTCTTGAGATCAAGTATAATCCATGCTGGAATTACTGCCCTGTGATTTCCAAGCTCAGGGCAAAAGTAGGGAAAAGGTAGATACAAAATAGAAGCAAAGAAATAAAATCCGAAGGAGCTGCAAATGGAGGGGGGGTTTGGTCTTTTCTTTAAAGAAGAAGTACCTGAAAATTTACTTCTATGCACTGAACAATAAATTGTTTGGTTTAGTAATTTTCCAGCAGAAAAGGAACTGTATTTGAGACTTTCAGACTATCAAACAGAAGGAAAAGCAGCAGCTCAAAACATATCTCACCTGATTTATGAAAACAGGAGTCACGTCGCTAGATGATGGAAGAAAAAACTTTATAAAACATGGGAATAAGGATACAACACATCTACAACTGTGAGTCTGAATTGAAAAGAAAATTTGTCAAAAGATCACTATGCTCCAACTTGCAAACCTCTGCATGTTATGGTGTGAGAATAATTTGGATGTGCTGGTAAGCCCTACATAAACTGAATGTCTTTTATTTGTTGAAAAACCTTTTCAAAACAGCAGATTGAAGAATAAATAAACTAAGAAAGAAATTTTAGGTGACTGTGGGGATAAGAGATGAGATGGTGAGAGATCTTTTGGGGAAATCCAGGCACAGGTGAAACAAAACGTGGCATGAAAATTGGAACATCTGAGGAACCAGAGAAGAATCTGAAGGAGGAGAAAGCCACCAGAAAGTGAAAGAGTATGGCAGTGATGAAGGAGATTCTCCGATCCAGAAATCTCTTGCTCGTTGTTCTCATTCCACTTCTGCTTCTTCCTCTGCCACTCATATACCCCAGCAGTGTAAGTACCTTTTCATTTTCTTTTTAGCAAAGCCTCTGGGTGCAGCAGGTAGTCCCGATGATTAAGTTTGCAGTGTTCAAAAAGAAAGACAAAGATCTCAAGAAACACAGATCTTAGAAAAATCAAAGACTCAAATTTGAAGGACTGTGAGGGTCACTGAGAAGTCATCATGGTAAGAGCCAGGGCTGCCTTGAGTCCTGTCACAAGCAGAGCTGAAGAGCCAGGTGAAACTAGTAAAGCACTGTTTTAAAGCACAAATGTTGGATCTCTTCTTTTTCTAAAATAATATCTGTGTGGAAGGGGGAACAGAACAAACACATCCATTAAATTTTCTTTAAGGAGAGGTCTCTAAAAGGAATACTTATAGAGTCTTTAGTTTTTTAGTAATAAGCATGCATGGAGGGACTTTCAATTGAGTGTGGGTTTGTAAGACAGCAATTCAGGAGAGGCAGAAGCTGGGACTTGGTAGCAATGCATGGCATTGACTGCTCCAGAGCAGGTGTAGGTACCTCTGCTGAGACATTGCCGCTGACGCTGGCTCATAAATGCTGGCCCAGAGACACACACAGCAATGCAGAGGAGGGAACACCCTGTGCTTAACACACAGACCAGGCAAAGGGAGTGAGTGCAGCTGCGCTCCTGACTCTGCTTTGGAGCTACTGAATACCTTGGCCACATGGTGAAGTCCTTTCTTTGCACATCTCTGCAGCTGTAACCCATAAAATAGCAATGTTTTCCTACCATACAGAGGTGGTGATATTTAACTTATCAATAATTGCAAGGTATTAAGAATCTGCAGCTTGTCCTTCCCCATAGCCCAAGAAAGGACATAAATCTGTCCAAAAGGTGCAGCAATTTCCGTTCCATCCTCTACCCTGCTAAAGATTAATTCTTCCTTATAGTATCAGGGGATTTATGAATACTACTACTTTATCAAACAGAAATGCAAAGGATTAGGAACTGTAAAGCTGTTTTCAAAACCAAAACAGTAACATTTTGTTTGGAAAGATAACCAGGATTCATAGAAAGGAAATGTTCCTGCACCACTAAACTGTATGTTGCACTTTGAATTTTCCTGCTCTGAATACCAGTGTATCTTGGCTGTTCTCTTACAATACTTTTTCATCTCTTTTATCTCAAGAGAGGGAATGAATGACAGACAGTTGTGCTCTTCAGGGAACAGAAAGACTTACCCTTTCACAGAGGCTTGTTTTACAGAAGGGTTTAATCTGCCTTCTGTGTCCCTGGAAGGGTGGCATGAAAAGAGATGCTCCCTGACATGCTCAGCCAAGGGAATTGTAAAGCACCATATGGGTGCTGAAGCAGGAATTCACTGACAGGATTGCTGCAAGAATTGCTGTTTTACAGTACAAGCTCCTTTGCACTATTACTCTGCACCTTGTGCTGCTGCTTTACTGCAAATCCAGCTGGTGGTGATTTACATCCACTTTGTATATATGTGAGTGACCACAGAGGGTAAATAAAGTACAGCTGAGGGTCTGACCAAGAGCTGGACAAACGTTTATAGTGCTATTAAGAAAACATCAGCACCAAGTAAACGCAGCTGACAGCACACTATTCAAGTGCTTTTGTGTAGATTTTACCTTGTAAAATGGGTTTTACAGCCCATTGACTATGATTACTTTTTAAATCGGAAGATTAAATTTGATGCCTGCTCACATGCTTGTATTTTTACAATTATATTAGTTTTTTGTCTTTTTTATAGAGATTGAAGTTGCGGGGTCATTTATATTTGCATTTCTGCAGGGGATCAGCCTGCAGTCCCTTTGATGATACCAGCACATCTCTGGAAATGTCAAAGGAGCTTTACACGTATAGTGGCAAGAGTGATCAAAGGGAGCACAAGGACTCAGAATTGTTTGTGGATACTGCTAATGGGAATAAAGTCCACAGCTTCTTTTATATTATTTTGTGACAAGAAATGGTTGGGTGAAAAATAAATTTGATAAAATTTGCTTGAATTCTTTTTCCCCTTCCAGAGTTTTGACTGAAATTGTACCACAGGTTTCGACATACATAAATGCCTTTCAGGTCAAAAAAAGTGTGTGCTTTAAACTGCGGGTCTTTTTATTCTGTCCTTATTTCCTCCATTGTTCACAGTGACATGTAAGCATTTTTGCTTCTTTTTTGTAATCTTTATCCTCTTTTCTTTTTGTCATAAAGCCACCAGAGATACCATCAGGCATACCACATGAATTCAGTCAGTTGAGGACAGGCTTTCTGTGACCACTGCTCCTGTGGCCACACGGTACCCAATCAAGGATCAATTTGGATTACTCCTCAAAAGTCAGCAGTTGGCAAGCTGTGAGACCTGCAGCATCAGGGGATGCTGACACCCTGATATGCCAAATCAGCAGAATGGACCCTAAAGCACAGCACATGCTCTGAAGAGCCACAGATGACATCCTTTCATTCACCTTTGGTTTTATTTACATAGGCAGAAGGATGGAATGTCAGCATGATCCCATAAAATCAAAGATGTTATTCCAGAGGCTGGACTACCTCTTTGCAGAGCTTAACCACACCTCTGCATGCAAGATATGCAATGCACACCTTCAAGTGGGCAAATTTCCAACACAGAATTTATTCTTTCTTTTAATCATTCTGAGATCCTTGAATATTTTAGTTACAATAGTTTTATGCATGACCCTTAGTGTGGAGTTTGTAGCCACAGCTTCCTTTCAGCTCCTCTTTTATTTCCACCTAAGGGACTGACTGAAGACAGATAAATTGATGATAATCCCTTCAGCCATCGCATTTTCCTATTCCTTGCTTCAAGCTCTGAGGTCAGCTTAACAGAAATTTTCAGCTGTATAACAAGTGAGGAGGGTGAAACAGTTAAAATTATGCTGCCACTGCTTCAGTCTAGTACTTAGTAACCATTAATTAAATATATAAACTCAGCTCAATTAAATAGAAGAGATTAATATGGTTTCTCTTGGAAACGAATGGAGAAAATAAATAAAGTTGCCAGACAAGCCGATTAAGTTTTTAGTGGAGATTAGCAAGCTTGGCTTCCCCAGTACTTGCTTACAGTTTTGTACCATTTAAAAATGAGGTTTGTTTTAGGGGCTTTTTTTGCAAAATGATTACAGCCTGTTGTATAGGAAATACAAGGACTCTGTGCCCATGCCAGTTAGGTTTTGGTGGAGATGCAACTTCCCTTTGTTCCATTCCATTTTCACTATCAGCCTACTTTATTGCAACACGCAGAGGAGTAATAGGAAAGAACAACAATCACTCCAAGAAATTAAAGAGAAGTACATTTTTGGAGTGAGAAAATGGTTTGGATTCGGGTTAGGATGAAAGCAATTTTATTAATTTTGGCCAAATGTACCCCTTGGATTTTACATCTGCACAGCTTTAAAATAAAAATCACTGATTCTTCTTTCATTAGGACTTATTTTTCTCTTCAGACAACTGCTGGATGTCATACAGAGCCCATGCAAACATAGCAGTTTGTTAGCAGAAGATAATAAGTTAAAAATTACAAATGAGTCAGAGTCACCAGGTCACAAAAATGGCCCTATGCTCTGCTCTCTGTAGAATATTAACCTTGAAGTATAATGTAGTTAAAGGTGACTGAGCAGCAAGTTGGCCAATCCAGAGCTAAATTTCTCCAGCAGCCTTTCAGATACTCTTTATAACCTCTCAAGTAATAGGAGTTTATCTGCTCAAAGGAACTTAGGTTTTCTTCTAAATTTATTTCAGCTATTTTGGTGGCCCTGCTTAATAGAACCACAGAGTCATAGAATCACTACTGTTGGAAAAGACTTCTAAGATCATCAAGCCCAACTGCTAACCCAGCACTGCTGTGTTCACCACTACACCATATTCCCAAGGGCCACATCCACATGTCCTTTGAAAGCTTCCAGGGACGGTGGATCCACCACCTCTCTGAGCAACCTATTCCAATGCCTGACCACCCTACCACCGAAGAAATTTTCCCTAATGTCCGATATAAACCTACCCTGGCTTTGTTGTATTATAACTGTTTAATGTTGCACTTTTCTGAAATAGAGCGAGATCTGGCAGCTAATTTAAATCCAAGCTTCTGAGTAACCCTGGCTGCAATTCTTACTCAAGTAAAGGAAATAGTACATATCAATCTATCCTAACTTTCTCTGTGGGCAGTGTTCTGCCTGTTATTAGAATAAGCTGCATTTCAAAAAAAAAGAGATGAACAGCTGATTGTGGCTCTTTGCTAGAGGTAATGTAAAAATGACACCTATAAACATGAATTTAAATACAAGCTATTGATTCATTCCATTGAACCCACATCCCTGTATAATTTCACTAGGCTTTACCACCTCGTTCACAAAGCTAATTGAAAAACAATGAAATGTAAAAACATGCGCATTGATTTGCACAGGGATCTGTGAGAATTGCTTGCGTGACCTTTTGAAAGCTGCTTTATTCAGAAGTCATCCAGCCAGGAAACAAAAGTAGTGAACTTATATTTTAAGAGACTAAAATAGCATTTGTGAACAGTGAATTTTCATTTGTGAGCTGTGACTTCATATGACTGGATAAATTCATATGCAACATCTGGTGCATAATGAAGAACAGGTACATTTACAGCTGGAGTAAATCAGTGCAGACCTACTAACTGCCATAGAATGCAGGTTAGGCCAGGACAGAGAAGAGAAGAGAAGAGAAGAGAAGAGAAGAGAAGAGAAGAGAAGAGAAGAGAGGAGAAGAGAGGAGAGGAGAGGAAAAGAAAGGAAAAGAAAAGAAAAGAAAAAAAAGGAAAAGAAAAGAAAAGAAAGGAAAAGAAAAGAAAAGAAAAGAAAAGAAAAGAAAAGAAAAGAAAAGAAAAGAAAAGAAAAGAAAAGAAAAGAAAAGAAAAGAAAAGAAAAGAAAAGACCTTTTCTTGAGGGTAGTTTCTGTAATTACTACCAGCAGATATCCATAGGTTTTTAAGTATAGAAACTATTGTTAAGATAGCAAACTGAGCCCGAGGAGAACTCCAAGGAGTGCCATAAATAAAGATATAACTTAGAAATGGACCAGAAGACTTCCATGCACTAGCTGTAAGAATATTCAGCAGATAGCACTTTTCTCCATCATATCCCAGCTCCCCATGGCTGCTCAGCATGATGCTCTCATGCCTTTTTCTACCAGAACCTCGGACAGCAGCAAATTTGTTTGATTAACTCCATTCACCCATTGCCTCCAACCCCACAGGGCTGTGGTCTTCTTCCAAAGGGCTGTAGAAATTACCTGAGCAAATAAAATCAGCTAACAAAAGTGTTGGCACACTGTTTAAAAAAAAAACAACAAAAAACAGCAACAAACCACAGGTTTCCAGAGCATTTCCCAAAATAACTATGAGGCAGTTTCATGGCGAATATGAATGCTCTCATCTGGTCCTGAAAAGTAATGGTTCCTGTCTTTGTCCGGTACTGGAGAGAAACACATGCAAAGATAACAGGTCAACAGGTCTAATCTGAGGAGTCATGATGGAATGCTTGGTAAATATTGGATTATGGAAATCAAAAAAATCTATAAATACACTTGAAACCATTATTTTGCTGATAAATATGCTTATCACAACACTTTGCCCTGTTTTATAAGTGAAAATGTTCATTAGCATCATCTTCTGAAACTGTCCTTTCAGATGGTAGCCAAGATTTCACAACCAAACAGCTGCACCTTTGGAGGTCCCCAATACAATCCTTTCTAGTTTTTTTTAAACCCAGGCACCCACAGTCCGAAGAATCCTATGGGTGAGTTCACAGTTCTCCCACAGCCTGTGGTGGGGCAGTAACGCTCATCCTCTGTGCTTCGTCCCTGCAGGAAGCCTCGTGCGCCTACGTGCTGATGGTGACAGCTGTGTACTGGGTCTCTGAAGCAGTGCCTCTTGGGGCAGCAGCCTTGGTTCCTGCTTTCCTGTACCCTCTCTTTGGAGTCATGAAGTCCAGTGAGGTCAGACCGTTGCGCATTTTTATCATTTAATATTCTTACTCTCAGCTAATTATTTGAACAAGGCTGATGTCGGTGCAGTAGCAAGGCTCAGAGGTATGGGAGGAAGCAGTGTACATCTCGTCATGTGTAACTGGGTCCCACCAGATCCTTCTTCAACAGAAGCTAGACAGAGGATATAATACAGGCTGTATTAGGCAGGAGGGATGTCCATCCTTTCAACTTCTGCATCACAGCCTATCGCTCCTACAGGTCCCACCATTCCCCTCCTCAAATCCATGCAAAGAGCAGCTGTAGGACATACTGTACAAGTTTCCTTCCAGTTGTATTTCTTATGGATGTCATATAAGGCAAGAGACTACACACGCTACAACCAGTTACCATTTACTGCAAAGGACTAGATAATTTTGTTATCCAGGTCAATGTCTAGTGCTTTCTCAAAGCTGTAACCTAGTGCTGCACTGTAGCCATGAGTTCTCAGGCAAAGGAGTAGCTGTACAAGAAAGTCTCTATGATCAGGCCTGAATTTGCTTACTTGAGGTTTTTCTGAATGTTAATTTCTTTCTTCATATGCCAAGAATTTATTTTATTTTGTATACAATTTTTTCCCCCTCCTTTTTTCTATCTCTTTCTTTGGGAATGAGGGGACAGCACATTTGATTTAAGGACAAGTAAAACAGATAAGAATGCAGAAGTTTATGTAGCAAACATAAAATTGTTGGATTTCTCTCACAATCTAGCACTGGGAATACCCATAAATGGATAGAGACAAGCATGAGCCAAGAGTTTTATGACTGCTGATTCCCCCAAGTTTCGTAATAAAATTAGATGCATTTTCATACAAACACAATTCAGTATTTTCACAATCTTTTCTTCTTAACATAAAGGTAAAGTAGTTGGGCATTTTCATTAAAAAATTGGCAGCACATTGGAGAAGGAAAATTTAATGGCAGCCTGAGAGAAATTCAATGTAATATCAAATAAAGTGACAGTAAGACTGCTGCAAAGAATGTATTATTTGCCTTAGGAACAGAAATAAATTCCTGCATTCAAAAATAAACAATTCTGACGATGCTGCAGTATTTCCAATCTGCTGTTCTGGAATGACTCTTGCCTAGAAAATTACTACAATTTAAGCAACAAATTACTCACAGGGGCTTAAGAACATGAACCAGTGTGTCATATATATGTATGTTGGTGTTAATAAGAATATTAGCATTCATTTACTTCTGCAAAATGGCTGTGAAAGGAATAAAGGGAAAAAAACCCAGATTCTTCATGCTGCTGGCTTGATGGATTTCCTTAATTCACCTCATTATTTTTTGAAAAGGTAGCAGGAAAATAAAGAAAGTTAATGAGAAAGAAGACAGTGGAAGAAAGCAAAAAAAGGTGATATTTAAAAGTTCTGGCACACAGTTATGATGACCAAGTCTATTTAGGTCACCACAGGGATTTCTTAAATAAATGTTATTAAATGTGTAATTTGTTGCAGATTTCACAAAATAACATTAGTGTCACTCTTGCACTTCATGGAGGAGCATCAGTATAACTGAGGACAATGGGAAAATTATTGCTTCCTCTGATCTTAATTGTTTTTTAAATGCTGGCACCTACATTTGGTTAGAGGAGTAGTTTTAAACTGAAGAAATTATGTTTTTCGAAAAATATTCCAGCAACAGCCTAGGAAGGATTGCATCAAGATTATATGAAAAATTTTGCTATACCCCAAGCATCTGTTTGCAACTTTTATTTTCCCCCATTTTGTTTGTTTCTGCAGAAGTATGTGTGTGTGTTTCTGTAAGAATTGTATGGTTTCCTTAATTTGTCATTTTTGCAGTTGCTTGACAGAATATCTTCTCATATTTTAGCAAGACCCACATTCACAATTCCTGCTTTGGAGGCAGTCTATTAATATTTTCCTGAACCAGTTGATGGGTTTTGCTCATCGTCTTTAAATTAAAGTTCTTCTTGAAACTTTTCCCTATTTTCCTGATAAAATGGATTTCCAATGTGAAAAGTTTTGGCACAGGGTTTGTGGATCACTGCAGCAGTATACCAACCTTTTCTTATTGCATTCAAAGAGCAAGTCCCAAAGGGCTTTCTTTCTGAAGCTGTAGGTTCTAGGGATGCCACATTTTGCCCAAAAGCTGAACGAGACAGAATAAATATAAGCAAGATAGACAAAAACATCTCCAGAATGAAAAAGCAGATGAAGCACATGAATAAGCTGCCTTCAGTGCAGTTTTGCCTGTGCTTGTTTCCATCTGAGCCTAGTTGAGTATGACTGATTTACTGCAGGCACTGAACATCCTGCTAGAAAAAATAACATTTCTCTTGATCTCTTCAAAACTGAGAAGCCTATAAACGATAGGGTATAGAGTCTTATTTGTAAACACAACGAGGAAGAGATTAAAGAGAATATTTTGATTTATGAATTCTTCATTTTCTCCAGCTCCGTGTCATTCTTACTCCAGGGAGCAAAAATGCACAATGCTATATTTCTTCTCATTCAGCATGCTTTCTGTGTAGGATAGTTACTGCTTTTTTAACTGACTGATTCCCCCTGCCCCTTAATGCAGGTGGCTGCTGAATATTTCAAGAACACAACTTTGCTCCTCATGGGTGTGATTTGCGTGGCAGCTTCTGTGGAAAAGTGGAATCTCCACAAGCGAATTGCCCTGCGCATGGTGATGATGGCTGGAGCCAAGCCAGGCATGTGAGTGAACCTTTGGCTTGGGGGTAGTTCGAGTCTGACAGCAGCAGCTCGAAACCTCTCTGATCTTCCCATCCATGGGCAATAGCTACCTTGGTTTGGGACATTTGTCATACCCATCTTTCCTTTCAGAGCTTGAAAGCTCACAAATTTTCCCCTCCTTTTTCTTCCACCTGCAATTCCTCGTATTTTCCTGCTCTGCACTCCAGGTTGCTCCTTTGCTTTATGTGCTGCACCACGGTGCTCTCCATGTGGCTTTCCAACACCTCCACCACAGCCATGGTGATGCCAATCGTAGAGGCAGTGCTCAAGGAGCTAGTGAATGCTGAGGAGGAGTGCGAGGTCATCACGACTGCAGGCAGCCCCATTGCCGAAGAAAACAAGCCAATAGGTATTTGTCAGTATTGACCACTCTTTTCTCACTTGTTTATCAGTGACCAGACTTGTTGATACATATTATTCAAATTCTATCGAGGTCAGATCTGTCTGATTTATACTGCCAAAAATGCTGATATATACTCTTTCTTTTTGTACTCTGATACTTCTTTCAAAAAATGAATGAAAGCTTCAGGAAGTGATGGAAGAATAGGAGTTGGGAAACTATACTGAATTAGGGCATCTGCTGTAGCTGTGTGTCATGAACTTGTGGGTCATAGGATTTTACAGGGTTGGAAGAAAACCTCTGAGAAAAAAGTCCAGGAAATTTAGAAGAAGCTCAGAAGCTTTCTGTTGACAATCCCATAATAAAAAATTGATAAGAGCTCTAAGGTTCATTTTGTTCATTCCTTCCCAGGAGGAAAAGGTTTAGGAAGAAAAGGATCTCTCTTTTCTTTCACTTTATGATTTTCCAGGCTGAAAACTATTTCATCCAACCTTGTCTGTTATTTGTAGGTATCACAGTCTTTTAATTGCCAGATGCACATGATCAGTACAATACAGAATAATAAAAAGCTGCATCAAGAGAGCACCTGAGACTGTTTGGACAAGATTTTGTTTGCAGCAGCTTCTCCAGGTCCAGCGCTGTGACCCAGGGGCTCAGCTCAGTTCTCACCCCAAGGGCTGCTCTCTGTTCCTTTGTTGCAGGTCTCGGTGAAAAGCATGGCCAACCTTCACTGGAGCTTATCTTCATCAATGAGGAGTAAGAATGAACCCTGTTCATCAGGACTGGACATTTGAGCCCTACACAGGTTGCAATGAGATGAACCCAGGAGTAGAGCCAGGAAGGGCAAGCAGAATCTTACAAGTGAATGTTTCACCTGTGACTGACAAGGAAGGGTTACACGATAAATGGGATTAATGCAATGGTCTGGATCTCACTAAAACTGTGCAGTATTCATTTGTTTTTAAACACTATGGATGTTTCAGGGAGAAAGAAAATATTTGTAGGGGTTTGAAAGCTCTTTTGAAGGCTGTGTTTGTGCTGTGTAAGAAAGTGCTGTGCACAGATTTTCATTTCTGTTCCCCTGAAGGAACAGTGATGGAGAGGATCCAAGTACAGCACGGACTGCCCACAGGACATATCCAGAGGGAAATCACTTACAGAGAATTCCTGAAGTCTCAGCTGCTTGCATTTAAGAGGGAGATGAGAGTGGAGACTGGGGGGACATGGTGGGAGGCAGAAAAACGCCCCTACTCCCCCCCAAAATTTGTAAAAGATTTATTTAAATAGAGACAAATTTATTCAGAGGTTTGAAACACTAACAGTTTCAACCAGGTCTCTGTTTAGGGTAGAATATAGTAAGGGGAAAGGGTAAACCAAGTAAAGGACTAATTTCTTTGTCAAATTATCTAATTAACCATCAGTTCAAGGTATACAAGACAGTATATAAAGCTAATGTCCTAAAAATTCATTATAGGCAAATTTTGAGGAGCATCTCATGACGCGTGAGAACAAATTGCACAGTCCCTTTTTGAGCCCCTTCTGTATTGGTCACAACTGTTCAAAATAAAAGAGAAACAAGTTTCTTTTACTTTAAATGTTAATTTACTTTAAAACAAATATTATAATTCGAACAGTACAGGCTGATGACTTTAAGTTAACTTGCAAGATCTAAATAGTTTTCTCATTAGTCTAGAGACTAATTGGTTCTCCAGTATTGCCTCTGTTATCTCTTTTTATCCCAGCCACCTTTCTATGCAATATAGAATCAAATCTCCGGTTTGGCGTTGTGCCATTAATTCCTTTAAACTCTATTGAAGAATATGTGTGGGGTTTTTTCTGTTTCATACAGAACTATTATTACCATAGGATTACTTGAAAAAGAGCTTGGGATTTGTCAGGAAAAGTAGCGTATCTTCTGGAATTGAATTCAGTGGATTGTTTGCATGATCCACATGCCACACAGGACAGGTTTTAGGGAAGGCTTTAATGTGGTACAGGTAGGTACTCAGAAACAGCATTGGAAAAGTTGGCAGAGGAGGAGCTTGACTAGAACAGGCAGCACTGGTGCTGGATTGCCTGGAGATTCACTCCACAGAGAATGGAATCCTCTGCTAGAACAGGGTAAATACTACCAAGAAACAATTTTTTTTTTTTTGCATGAAGGTGGAACACCACTGCTACACGGCTAGAGACAGAACTATGAAACATATTAATGACTCTTTTTGTTTGGCCAAGAGCCCACATAAGAGGGTCTAATAAATGGTATTCAGCATTTCAGTAGGCACTAGTTCTCCTGTAGATGTTGCCCGTCCTACCCACGATGTGTGCCTTTTGCAGGAGCTGGATGAACAGGCATTTTTAAAGTATATTTTCCTTTCTTTATTTTTAGTGCTACTACTACTGACTTCAGCTCCTTGATGCACTCAAAGGTATTGTCACAGGTGATATTTTCTGAGCTACACTGTCTTCTAATGCAGGAACCAGCAGAGAAAAGTGCACAAAGCTCTGAAAAAACTGCTGTTCCTTTTATTTCAAATGTGTGGTGGTCATTGGCAGAAAGTATGTATTGCAGACTGTCCTGCCTTGTATTTAACCTGTCAGCCTGCTTGCACAGATCAGCTGGGGAACATTAGCTCCAAAACAACAAAAACATAAGTACAAAACAACATACGTTTGTTTTACTTCCTGCTGGAGATCCTGACATCCAGTCAGCAAACTAACAATTCCATACGGTTTCCAGCAAATTCTTTTGGAATAGGGATCATATCATATGGATATGATCTTTTATTGCTTGGGTATTGCCAGCTTTTGCAGCTGCGACTTCTCGGTTGCTACAGCAGCCTGCACATATCACAGAGTCACAGGCTCAAAGGACGTCTTAAATTCTCCTGCATGACAGAGGAAGAAGACCAAATCTCATTATAATCCGACTTTAAAATCACTTTAAAATAAAAAAATCAGGGAGTTTAAACTTTTTTTTTTCCCCAGCATAAAATTAACAGCTGATTTTTAGTGGGCTGGATTTTCTTGTCGTTTTGGAAACATTTTTTCTTCTTCCTTCTTTGTCCCCAAAACCTGCTGCCCAGTACCTTTACAAAGCATCACAAATTCTATTTTAAGTGCCCCTAGGAACATAATGAAGGCTAATCCAAAGGCATTTTCCTCCTTGCAGAGTATGAATGGTGTGCACATGATAGCCAACCCAATTGGAACAATGAATTCTACGAGCAATGGGCAGCACCTACCTCAGGTAAGCAAATGTTAGACCTGGGGATGAGGCAAAAAACAGATCTGTATATCACCTGCTCCCCACTGTTTCATATTTGTTCCTTGAAAGGAATCATTCTCCATCATCTCACCACAGCCATGGCTTGGCCCTTTGCTAGTTCTTGCTCCTATTTAGATGCAACCAGCACAGGTATGTTCAGAAGACCCTTCCCCAGTGGCTGGGACAATTCACTTAGCTTTATATTCAGTAACGTGATCACGAGTTTCTTTTATTATTGACTGTAATAGCCGCTTTGTTTCTGCAAATCCTCCTTGGAAAATAGCCCAAGTCAAAAACAACAACCCCTGGCACACAAAATCCTGCTCACAACGGAAAAAGCAGCAGGCATGGACCATTAATCTGTTCAGCCACTTTGTTGGGTAGTCTTAGAATCCACCTCCTTTTGTCTTCCAAAATATCCAGCCTCAAAATCCTGCATTAAATCAATTCATTCCAGTATTTCTACTTCTCTTGAGTGGATCCAAGAAGAGATTGCTGTTTGGCTGACAATTTTGTAGTATCCTAATGGCATAAGTTTATGCCCACCAAAGAACAGGCTGGAATTTGTGTTCACAGTGCAAAAATAAATCAAAATACAAATTAGTAAATCTAACAAGCCTATCTGAACCACTTTCTGCCTTTTTTCGTCATTCCTAAATTACAGGTTGCATGTGAAGTGCCTTGAAGTACTGTACCCTTTTTCCCAACACAAGGACTTGATTTTTAGAGAGTTACCTGCCACTTAAGAAAGTTTCTTCTGAAGCAAAATTTTCTGGCATCTTGTCCTTCCATATTCCCATTGCCCAGCCTTTTCCACGATGTTTTAAGATCCCCTGAACTCCATCCCTAATCAGAGGCCCTGAGCCAGTTTAAGTGTGAAAGGTTCACCAATCCTTTGTGTGGTGGCTGCTCCTAAACCTCAAGGATTATGGATTCCTTCTGCTGTGGTGCTGGCATCCTGTCCCTGCAGCCCTCAGAGGCTTTTGGTATCCCACTGACATTCCAGCCAGACCCAGAGCTGGCCCAGACCTTAGCCAGAAGTCTGGTTACTGCTTGTCCTACATTTCTGTCACAGACCAGGCAGTTTCAGGCCCCTGGCCAGGTTTCCAGGACTGATCCCAGTTAATCCCTGTGAAGAAAAACCTGCCCTGTCTTACACAAACCTGTTCCTTCTCTGGGCCCGTTATCACTCAGGCATATGAGCATGCTGGGCTGGCGTTCTGATCACCTGCTTTCCTTGTGAACGTGTAGGTGCTAAAAAGCTAGAATCAGAGAAATTCTTCAGCCTTTTCTCAATATTCTGTGAGAAGACTGTCTTTCCTATGTAAACTATTTTAAACAAGGTCACAGTTTCATAAACTTCTTGCACCTGCAGGCTGTTTTGCAAGATTGTTATGGCTTTGACTTTGTAAATATTATGGAATAGGTATCTTAAAACTTGGCCAATCCTCTCAAGGGGTGGATGGCCGAGGAACCAATTACCTATTGCCACTCAACACACTTTTTGCGATCCAACCTATAAAGTAGTTAGAAAATTATTAAAGCAAAGGAAGCTTCAGCTTCCACTTGTTCATGAGCCTGGACTCTGGGTCGTTTTCTTTATGCGCCTTGGACGTAACAGCAACATGAACGTGTCCCCTCACAGGCTCAGATCCTGGTCCTGCCTCCTGAGCCCTCTGATCTCGGCCTGAGCACCAAGTACCGGTACCAGACCAGACATGACCACATGGTCTGCAAATGCCTCTCACTGAGCATCTCCTACGCAGCAACCATTGGGGGGCTGACCACCATCATCGGCACCTCCACCAGCCTCATATTCCTAGAGCACTTCAACAAGTAAGTGGTAGTGGGATTTGGTGAGAATGGTGGGCGAGTCATTATCATCCTTGCAGGTCATTTCCTACCTTAAGGAACCCTAGTAAGACAGTCTCTCTGATGGAAAATTTGTTTCTTCCTCTACTCTAATGTTATTACTAATGGTTAATGTTTGAAAGTTAATACATATCCATGTTTTTCTCCCATGCAAAGTAAAAACTCCTCAGCATGTGGTAACATTTAAGTCTCTCCAGCAACTTCTTTTGATTTGACATACTGATTATCATGAAGGCAGCAGGCACTCTGGAAAAGTAAACACTAGAGCCATGAAGGTATAGCAGAGAAGAGAAAGAAATACTCACAGAAGAAGAAATGTCATAAAATCAGCTGCTCAACACATAGTGCAAAAAAACCCCCCAACTTAGATATGTGGCCTTACACATTTGCTTCAGAGAAGATGGGAAGCAGCTCTCTGATCACCTAAGTATTTCCTTTAGCACAGGCCCAGGTCTCTCAAAGACATGAAGGTTTCAATGCCAGAAACATTAATGTTTTTCTGTCAGAAGACTGGTGGTACTCCTCATGCACAGATACACATCCAAGCTTGGACCTGATTCTGACCACCTACTGCTGCCACTACTGCCTTGATACCCTTCATTTCTCTCTCTTAAATGGTGGTAGCAAAGAAGACTAAGTTCAGAAGTTATGCTTAATCCAAGGATTTGGATTTTACAGAATTTTCCAAGATGCTGCTTTTATGACAGTTGCATCAAACTCGTCAAACATCTTTGTCAGAGCACAGCAGAATGCAGCCACTATTTGTGTGGCCCATGAGAAGACATACAAAGAGACTCTGGGTGAAATCATTCTGAAGTCTGACAACCCTAAAAGAAGCCTTAATATAAACGGCAGGTAGGGATGGAGTTTCACTGCTGGCATCTCCAAGTGTTTTTGATGCTGGCCAGACCATCCAGAGCATCCAGTGTTAAAGGTTCGGAGAGCTGTACTGTTAGTGGGTTGGTTTCACTCTGCACAGGTAATGCAGCTGTTGCAAATGCAAGTGGATGGATTTTTTCTCTCATGCCATGACAGATATATATGCCTATAGATGTGTGTGCAACTATGACTGTTGGAGGTCCCTGTCCCTTTACTGTTCTAACTTCTCATGCGTCCTCTTTTATAATTTACAGCCAGTACCCAAAAGTTGAAGTGGTGAATTTTGGAACCTGGTTTCTGTTCAGTTTCCCCATCTCCCTCATCATGTTGGTGCTGACTTGGTTCTGGCTGCACTGGCTGTTCTTGGGTTGCAAGTGAGTGAAAGTTGTTCAAGATACACAGATTACAAAAGTAGGGCATCTGCGGCTCCTCTCAAACGTGTCTCATAAAGATGTTTTGACTGGCAAATGACAGAATTTAAATGGCACAATTTCCTTCTTCTTGCCAGAACAATTACCAGAGGAAATCTCACTGCTTAGCTGCTTATAGGCAGCAGTATAGAGAATTGCTGCTTGAGGTTGAGGTGCCCAGGTATTGCTGATAGAAATCCTTACTAAGCATTCAACTGCTTTGGGCTTTTTTCACTCTTACGACAATGAGCATTCCCTTGTGGACCAAAAATCTTGTTATGAGACCTTTTGGAAAAGCACAGTTTAAAAGATGGATAGAAAAATAACTGCAGGTGAACAAGTTACTTTTCAGATCTGCCTCCAGCTCAATGAAATTAATGTAAGACCAGTTAAAATGAAAGGTAAATAGAGTCCATATATATTTCCACTCTTTAAAGTGGAAAGGACTCACAGCCTGAGACAAATATATTTAATACCAGTAAGTCCCTAAGCCCCAAAATAAGAAAAAGTCTCAGTCTTCTAGTTTATTGTACCACATATTGTCATTACAAAGTTAATGAAAACTGCCTAAATGTGTGCATTTAGAGTGGATTAGTTAATCTGCATTAAATTGTGATGCAGACACATTTACTCAAAATTAAATTGCCCTTAATTTGATTTAGTTTACTCTTAAAAGTAAACTGAACTGGCATCACTATTTCACCCAGGCCAATGAATAAATTGATAATGAGTTCTGCTTGCTGCTGACCTTGACTAGATTTGAAGAAGTAATTTAGAGGTGAATGGCTCCATGCCCCTCTCAGTGAATCTCTGAGTCTTGTAGTTCCAAATTAAAAGGCTAATATAAATTCCCTCCACCACTTTTTTTTTTTTTAATCTTGAGAAGAAACAGGCCCTAACATGACCCTCAATTAATTTCGTTTAACAAAAAAATAAAATTGAAATTCCACATGGCATCCAAGACTTCATGCTGATTAATGTTGTTCTAAATAATACCAGAGACTGAAGCATTATTGACTTTTTGAGAAGTACTAGTTGATTCCAAGCCTCCTTAATCTCTGACTTTTATTCACTGCAGTTCATTAAAGAATGTATTATGTTAGGAGCTGGGCTTCAATACCCTGCCTTCGCATCCTCCTGAGCCTGGAAACACTTAGAACATGTTGAAACAGCTGCCTAATGCTTGTGCATAAATGTTTAATGAATTCTCGTAATGTTATTTTCCTAGGAAGTCCTGTGTCACCAATCTGTTCTTACTTGGCTTAGATGGAACAGAATTTCAGACTTTAAGGCCCTAGACCAGGTCAAAGGTGAAAGAGAATGAACCTATCAAAGGATCTGTGTCGGCAAAGAAGAGCTAAGGGTGGAATTGTTACCACAGAACTGGTCTTTATATAACCATATAGCTCTTCTCTTCCAGCCTGGAAGGCTCTTCCAGCCTCCTCTCTCCCTGCTGGTGGATTTTACTGAAGTCTAACAGCAAGGTTTGCAAGGAAATTTAAAATACATATAGACGAAGGGCAGTGCTAAGTGAGCTAAAACAATGTGTTACATATTTGCCCAAGTGAGATGAAAGCTCTGGTTATGTCCTTTTGTTGACCAGAAAGGGCCTGTCTGGATCTTGAGCAATGCAAATTTGTTTGGGAGTCTGGCCTTAAGCAAATACATTGAGGGAGACTGAAGTCCATGGTTTGGCCAGTGCTACAGCTTGGGTGTCTAGTGAGGTACCAAATGAGATATTAAAATAGCAGGAACCATAAAAGCACCTATTATCACCTAAAAGAACTATAAAAGTTGTGCTGCCATGGTAGTTCAGTCACTGCTGCTGCCTCTTTTAGACTGGCTTAGATCCCCTCACCCCTCTGTGTGACAGAAGGGACAGCTAGAGTGAAAAAGCAGGGATCTGTGGCTCAAAGCACAGCAAAGTAACACCTCTGGAAAGAAGAAAAAGTTGAAGTGAGCTTGAAAGCATCTTAATTTCAATTAAGAATGTCCATGCTGTCTTACAGAACGAAGGCAAACTGAATAAACTAAGGCCTTCACTAAACATTCATAAAAATGTATAGCAGGATCAATATATCCAGCTAGGAAACGTGCTCGTGGTTTCTTGTTCCCGGCACAAGTGCAGGCATTTTTTGCCTGGACAAAACACCAGGCTGACTGCCCTGGCCTCCGTGGCAGAGGCAATATAGTGCTTTTCTGGCTGTGCCTGGTTTAGAAGCAGCTGTTATTGTAACAGTATAAGCAGAAGCAGACAGGTCATGGCAGCTAATGGGATCCCAAATACAGCTTTCCCTCATTATTTACTGTGAATCCTGAATATTCAAGTCAAATATGGTCTCCAAAGCCAGAGCAGGCCCCAAATATGCTGGATAACCCTGATCCAACTGGAAAGCATAGTTAGCCCATTAAAAATTTCTATTGATAGCTGACCTCTGTCACAATCTTTCCATGTGATGACAGAAACTAACCATAGCTTTTGGAGGTTTCTGGCAGCTCCTTGAGAAGCCTACGCAGAAGGAGCCCAGCCATGGCTCAAGATGGCTCAGTGATACCAATCAGTACTAGTCAGAGCACCCTGGGGACCTTCCAGCTATGACTAGAATTGAATCTTAAAAGAACTTGAAACCAGATTAATCAAATACAACATGCAGTAATTTCCTTTCCCATTGCCATCAGGCCTTGCCCCAGCCACATCTTGTCCCAACAGTCCCTGATACCAGAATTTTCATTCTACCTCATTGCTGGGGATTTTTTAATTACATTTTTTCCCCCTCTTTATGCCCTTGCCTTATTTTATCATGCTGTCTCAGTTTTAAAGAGACCTGTTCTGTGAGCAAGAAGAAGAAGACCAAACGGGAAGAAATGTCAGAGAGAAGAATTCAAGAGGAATATAAGAAACTGGGAAATGTTAGGTAAACCAGACCTTCCTTCCTTGGGAATTTGCCTCTCTAGGCAGAACTATCCTTTCCTATTGCCCTCCATGTTGCCTTTGGCTCATGTAGCTTATTCTAAAACTGTCAGCTCTTTTTCCTCCCTTCCAGGATGGAAATAGAACTAAATGCAAAAATGAACTAAAATCAAAGACTTTGTTAAAAGCACATGTGTTAACACATAACTCACTTATCTATTTCTGAGGAAAAAGGAAGTAAAAGGAAAGATTCACATTTATCCCAGGGTTCAAAAGTCATCTGAGTCAAGCTTTGTCTTTGAACCCTAAAGGACCCCTTTTCCTAATTCAGGCACATACTTATTTTAGTGGATAGAAGTTCAACAAAGGGTTTTTCCTGTGCCACGAGTTGTCCAGCCCTCCCAGTTGCCCATAATCTTTATGCACAATGGCAAGAAATGTCTCTTGAAGGGATTATTTGGCAAGATTTTCATTTTCAAAAGGGCTGATATGCCACAGAATTCCTTCTCCACAAAACATTTTTGTGCTGTTCAACTGAAATGTTGACAGATCAGCTGCCTGAATACGATAAACTCTGAAACTAGACTGTTGTTCAGGATGTGCCTAAATATGAAATCATTCTTAATTTAAATCTATGCTAAATTAAAAGTCCTCAAGCCACCTCAAGTATCCTCAAGTCACCTTGTGAACACCATCTGTGCTAATTTACATTGTCATTTGCTCTTAGGCTTTCTACCCTTCTAAAAAATGCAAGAGAATGTGTTTACAGTGCAATGTTAATATGAGCTTCACCTTGTTAACTCATTTAATCAGATAATAATGCAAATACACAACAAGCATTTAGAAATACTTTCCTTCAGGTCTCGCCCATGAATGATTGAATTGCAAATACAGATGGATATTTTTAGCCTATTTTTTACTAGCTTTAGATGGTTCCCAGCTGGGAGCCAAATCTAGAATTCTTTAATTCAAACTAATCTTCCTTGCTATTTTTCATATGTTTTTTATTCTTTTTTTTTGAAGCCAATTTCTACTTTCTTACTTCTTCTGGAACTTGCTCTTGAGTTTTCAGGTGACCTCGGAATTACTTCCTAATTTTCTCTGTTCTTTTATTTCTAGCTATCCTGAGATGGTGACTGGATTCTTCTTCATCCTGATGACCTTGCTTTGGTTCACTCGTGAGCCTGGCTTTGTCCCAGGATGGTCATCTTTTTTTGAGAAGTGAGTAAAATTCCCTAAAAAACTGCACAGGAATACAACTTTGCTTCTCATGACTTTCCACAATAATTTTTTTCCCCTAAGACATCATCAGCCACATTTAATAAAGCAGTGAAAAATGGAGTCTTTATTAAAAAATTAGGATTTTTTCTTAAATTATGTTTGTTCATATAGTCACAAATTCATTCTTTCTCATTATTCAAAATGAGCTAATTAGAGAAAGAATTAAACCATTTCAAATGTAAAAGAATAGGAGGGTCAGATTTTGAGCTTAAAACATTTTAGTGCATTCATAGAAAAGTTGTAACTAGAATATATTGCAACTATAATTGAAATTAAATTTTTGACAAAGTGTTTTATCAAGAAAATGTCCATTCAATTAAATATTACTGAGACTGGTGGCTGAAGCAAATAATTTTTCTTTTATTTTAAAAAACATTGAAACAAATTAAATTAAAACTTAGTATAACACACTTTGCACATCAAAGAACAAGTGATTTGAATGTAAGTTTTCTTTATATTGCTACTGTATAAAATTAACTTTGCATTCCAATTTTGACAGAAAAACAATTCCTAATACTGTGATTTTCTGATGATCACTGGAGTTTGGCACTCCTCAAAAATACTTTTACAGAAAAGAGTTTTAAACATTTAATTTAAAATCAATCTACCGTTCATTTCTAAAGGATCACTTGGGTTTGGCTTTTCCCCAGAATGTGTTTACTGTTTCTTACTTCTAGTAAACACACTATTTTTCTGTACCTCCAAGTTAATAGATTTGTAAGCCAATAGGGATTATTTTTTTGCAACCAGAATGTTAAAAATTGTTAAGCAATGACTGAAGTTGGCTACAAGAGGCAGTTTAACAAATGGGAAAAAAAATCCAATTTGTATCCTTGATACGCAGGCATATTTATCTAGAGGGCTGTTAGTATGACTTCAGATGTGGAAATACAACTGTACCTGCAGAAATGTGCTTGGAGTTATGTACCTGGATTGGAAATATTTCTGTTAATGTGTTTTTATGAAAACCTTGGTGTTTCTTTCCTAGGAAAGGTTACCGGACCGATGCCACTGTGTCTGTATTTCTTGGGTTTCTCCTTTTCCTGATTCCAGCAAAAAAGCCATGTTTTGGAAAAAGGAAAAAAGGTGAGGAGGATGCAGCAAGAAAGAGAGCTGGTACATTTTTCAATGTCTAATGATTTATTTTTTTTGTCTGTAAAAAGTTTGAAGAAGAGATTTTTATGTTGGTAAGTCAAGGTTCAATTTCTCCTCTGATACCACCCCTTCCTACATCAGACCTCCTTCTCCTTTGCCATAATTCATATTGTCTCATCCAGAGGATGACAAACAGGTCTTGAATCTGAGACTGCCACCTCTTCAGTGTGATTAAAATTTAGGACGGAACTTAGGAAAGGTTCAGATGGAGTTCTATATTAAAGAACTATAATGCAAAATCAGCTGAAGATAAACCCTAGTAAAAAAATTAGTCATCACTTACACAGTGGAAATCACTGTAATGTCTTAAGATAAACATAAGAGAGGTCATAAAATGCCAGACAATGTTCCAATTTTGTGCAATGTTTCTCTCACGGTCTTCTTGATAATGAGATTATTTCACATTTGTGTTTGGGTAGCACTCAGTGGTTTGATCAGTTTGCTGTGCCAGGCTTTCAGCAGTGCTGTATGAAAGTAGAATTGTCTGCACAGTCTTATGTAGAGATTATAAATGTACATAAACATACATTTTTATACTGTCATATATTGTACAGGTTTTAGGAAAATATGACAGTCTCTAACTCCTCCTTCAAGAAAATACGCACTAAAAAACCCAATGTCCTCAGAGAGAATCTTGGAGCCTAAATGCACTTTTTCAAGCATCATGGCCTACTTCATAGCCCTTCTTTGATAACATAATCCCATTGTAACACCATCTCTGTAGTCTACAGATATATGCACAGCACACAGTCCCTCAAAAAGCTATAACATAAAAACACAGGGGTTTACAATTCTTTACATCAACAGAGCAGCCGAGGGAAAGTCAGGACGTTCGGAACTAATACACTGCATTGGCTGAGGCCAGGCTATCCAGAGAAATAGGCTGTGGACTGCCTCTTTGCCTCTCTCTCAGGTAGTCCCAGGCATATTCAATCATTTCTATTCTTGTAAAAATGTGAAGATCTTTGCAAAAAGGGCAGTATAATACAGGTCACACACTCGCTTTATTTGACATAGGAGATGGTGAAAAGTCAACAGACATTAACACACTGGAGCCCATCATTACCTGGAAGGACTTCCAGAAGACCATGCCCTGGGAGATTGTAGTATTGGTTGGAGGGGGTTATGCCTTAGCAGCTGGATGCAAGGTACTGATGCAGATTTTTTTTTTTTTCTCCTCCTTTCTAATAATAGTATCAACCTGCTCTTTTATTCCTTTGTATGCTCCCCAGTTTGGATTCATGATGTAGAAACTTACAAGTTTGTACATAACTTGTAGGTAGCTACTCCCTGCACTCAGTATATCTCTTTCTTGCTATTTGTTAAACACTGCAGTGAAATCTAGTTTACTGAGCAAAAGGAAATACAGAAAGCATTGACCTAAACTTTGTTTATTTGCGGGTGGGATTTGCTGATGCAAACTGCCACAGAGAGAAGAATCTGTTTTACAAACATACCAAGTATTTAGTAACTCTTGTGCTTCTGCCCTTTCCCCAGACCTCTGGCCTCTCTACATGGATTGGACGTCAAATGCTCTCCCTGAGCAGCCTTCCCTACTGGGCTGTAACTCTGCTGGCTTGCATTTTGGTGTCCATGGTAACAGAATTTGTTAGTAATCCAGCAACCATAACCATCTTTCTGCCTATTTTATGCAGCATGGTGAGTTAAAACAGTGACATTTTTAGTCTGTTGTTTCCTGACAGGCTTGTGGGAATTTTTTAGGACGTCAGGGTCTTGGCACTCTGTTCATATGAAACCCAGCCTCAGTTCCCAAGCTACTGTTCTCTAACCTTGGAACTAGGAAAAATAATAGAATTGGGCAGCCAAAAGCATATTTAGCACCAAGGAATTTATAATACCTCCCAGACGAAGTGCACTGAGGAATTCATATGCCAAGTACAAGAAAAGGTGACTATGGAATCAACAAGAGAGGTGAATTTCACATAAAGCTTGAGATACTTTTATTAATGCTTTTTTTTAATGTGTTGTTCATTAGTTAGTAGTCACCAGCTCCCTACTTGTAAGAAAAGACTGGAGAGCTGAATTTTATTTCAGATTTAAAATCATTCAAAAGGGTGATCTGGTAAGCATACTGTCTTCCAACAAGGAAAGCAGAGATGTTTGTAAGGGGCAGAAAAACACCCAGGATGCTATTGACAAAGGTGCAATAAAGAGATACTAATTTCATTTTATGTTGGAATAGCAATTACAGAAAATTTTCTTCTTTTTTTTTTTTTATGTAATATGAAGCTTTTCTTACCAAGAGTGTAGGTCATTATCGGTCTTTCCCTATTATAACAATTTTATGGGATTGCCCCAAAGCATGTTATGTGAACAGCTCTGAGGTAATATGAAGGTATGGTCAGACAAGAAGAACTAACTGTGTTTCTGTGACTTAGGAGTTCAGATTTGCTTCTGCTCCATGCAGAAAGAGACTCTCCTAAAAAAATATTTAGAGTAGTAATCTACCTGTAGTGTGAACCGCCACCTTAAGGCAAATTCTTTTTTGATGGCAAAAGTAACCTGGAGACACTGCCCTCCCCAAAATGATGGTAGCCTTGTTTACCCTTTCCCCCTTCCCCTCTGACATAAAACCAGGCCAAAGCAATGTAAATGAAAATGCAAAATTTTATCACCACTGGAAACTGCAGTAGAAGAACCATTCTTTAGCCCACTGTAAAGAATATTCCATCACCTCTGCCTTCTCACCATGCAAGCTTGGATCATGGACAGCTGGTTCTCTTAACCACTATTCAGGAGGACATCACACAATGTCTCAGCATATTCAGCAACTGGAAGAAGCAAGTTGTTCATGTTAGCCTGTTGTGACTTCTCTTGGATGAAGAGTGAAGCAGCAGTCGGTGTTAAGACCCAGAAGACACAGTACAGAATGACACAGAGAACAAGTAGGAGAAAGAGCAAAGGTGGCCTATTAGTAACAAACTCCACCCTCCCTCAGTGTGAAATGTCACAAGAGCGATTCCTGGAGCACGACCAGCTCAAAATTATGGCATTGCTCTAAAAAAACCCAACCAACCAAAAAATACTTTCACACTTAAGTTTAGAAATTAGGCAGATGTGATTGACAGAAAACAGAGACGGTCCTGTCATACTAATTGTCAGGAGTGACTTTTATTGATTAGGTAAAACACCTCTCTCCCTCTCTTCTTCCAGTCAGAAACACTGCTTATCAACCCTTTATACACCCTGATTCCTGTCACCATGTGCATCTCATTTGCGGTGATGCTGCCAGTGGGTAACCCTCCAAATGCCATTGTCTTCAGTTATGGGCACTGCCAGATCAAAGACATGGTGAGTCCTGGGACTGGGTATATCCTCCCATGCTTCATGCAACTTCAACACCTAGTCCCACATTCACCAGCCAATAACAATAATAATAATTATAATAATATTGGTGCTAATACTAAGTAATGATGTCTGTACTGCTGTTACAGAATAGAGCTGTCAGGTTAAGAACAACCATAAATCTGCTGTAGGACACACACATTTCTTATCTTTATTTTTTTAATGGTCTAAAGAGCTTCAGGAGTATGCAATTCTTTGCATTGACCTGTTAAGACAAGGACAAGACAGCATGAGTGTCTTGGGGTGACTTTATGATGTGTAGCCCCTACATTTTCTGTGAGAAATTAGATTTATCACATAGCTCCACAGGAAGTCATGTATCACCCTGTTCTGTGTGGTTTACCTCCCCACTCTAAATACCAACAATGAGGAGTTTGCAATTACCAAGATTGAGAAGTTCAAGTGACAAACTAAGCAGTTCACAATGAACTGCATCAGTCTCTAACCATCATTCCTGAATACTCCAACATATACCCTGACACATAATACTCATTCATGCTTTTTTTTCTGGATCTAGAAATCACTATACATAAATCATCACACTGTGTATGACTCAGTATAGATCCTTCTGCTTTTTTTTTTTTTTTCCTCTCTTAACTGTTTTTGATTAAGTTGTTCTGGTGCATTTTGCTTTTGCAGGTGAAAGCTGGCCTGGGCGTAAATCTGATTGGCCTGGCTGTTGTCATGGTGGCCATCAACACATGGGGAATTAGGCTTTTCCAGCTGAACACCTTTCCAGAATGGGCAGCAGTCAGCAACATCACAAGCCAAACATAATCTTCAATGAAAAAAAAAAGCAAAAGTGCAAGACCAAAGCAAGTTGGGACAAAATATTGTGCCTACATTTCACATAGGAAAGAAAGAAGAAAACTTGTGTATAGAGAGAATCAGGATCCATTGTAAAACCATGAAGAAAATCCACAGGGAGGTCTTCTGCAACAGTTTTTCTGTTCTAAAAATCAATGTGAGTTAAAAGGAGAGATTAGCTTTGCTCTACTGTTGCTTTCTCTGGGATACCATAACTCAGAAAAAATCCACTCCTCCAAATTATCTACTTACAGCTTTTTCGTGCCATAGAGCAATTATGTAGGACTTGTATGTAGGACTCCAGGGGCAGAAGACAAGTACACACACACTGGTGTACTCAGCAGTACCAGACTCAGTCCTGCCACTGACTTACAGTGAATGTAGCGTGAGTCTTATTCCCAAATCCAGAAGAGTTTTATAATCCTACTTCTTCTGAAGGCAAATTATTATTCTTCTTTTGAGATGACTCATCACTGTTTCGCAAAAACCACTTTTCCACCTAACTCATATGACCTGGACGGAAATCCAGCTACCATCTACCAGCAACAGCACTTCAAAGGGATAATAGAAACCTACAGAGAGGAAGGAGAATTCTCCTTGGAAGGAGAATGTGGGGGGTTTTTTTTCACACAGCACTAGTATAAATTTCCAATATTGTAGTACTTGCAATCTCTGCTTTGGAAGGAAGAGTTCCAGGAACAGAAAGTTTTGTTCAAGACCTTCTTTATCATTACTGCAGTGGGAGTTCTTTCAGCAGGGGAAGCTGTGAGCAGCAAAATCTTACCAGGCCACCACCTCCATTGCTCTTCTGGCTGCTGTTTAGTTATGCACTTATGATTCTCCTGACAGAGAAAGTCTTCTCCCTGATGGCACTCAGCGCTGCTCCATGAGTAAGAAGGGAGAGGGCTGAAGTGGAGTGGTGCTGGTCTATCTCCCCATCCTGTGCATTCACTTGAACGTCACACCCCCTGCTCTCTAGCAGCCCAGAGAACAGGAACTTCAAACGTAGGAAGCTGTGACACAAAGCAGATAACTACCAAGCCAAAAGGCCAATCTCTTTATCTCTCATCAACAAAGTGAATGCCCTGCTTTCCTCACTGGATTCCTGTGACTCATTAAATCTTCTCATGTATTATGTCCTGTTTTTAATAATTTCCTTAATGTCAATACATTTAAGCTGTAGATTAGAATGATTGAATCTCATGTAATCACACATACACTTTAATGAATTTTTCTGCTTTCCACTTTTAATCTAGTGTGATAGATAGTGTGAATGACTATTCTGCAAAAATAAAATGGCAATAAAAGGAATTATTCACTACTGCACATTCTGGTGCTCCATGAGAATACAAATTGGATATATTGCACCCATAACCCACCAAAGCCTTAGAGAAGCAGTGTTGAGACAGCAAGAGGTGTTGGTTTACTGCTTCTGTCAAAACAGAGGGATCCCACAGACTTGTCTTGGAAATAAACAGATACAATAAAAGGTCATAGGCTGGCAGAGGGGGAGAAATATGGGAAAAACACAACAGCATGTCTCAGCCCTCGTTCCAAAAGCAGGAAGCAGCATCCTTGAGCAAAACAATTGCTATTCCTGGTAGCTCCTGTGAATTTCATTCTGAATAGCAAAGTGTTCCTGTGCATCAGTGGCTTAAAGCATCCCCATGACCCCCTGATGCATAAAAGAAGACCTTGGCCTCACTTTTTCAATTCTTCTCTCATCTCACCAGTTCCTGTGTTCCCCCACCCCAAGCCTGCTGCTCTGATGCACTCCAGCACACAAAGCTCACGCCAGCCTCTGCCATGCAGATCCGCCACACCTCTTCTTCTCCCTTCACTGAGTGTTTGCCTGCTCCCCACCAAGAGGCTGCTGCTGAACACGGACCCCAAAATGGTGCTCTCAGCTGAGGCACTCTGACCTCCCCCTGGCACAAGCTCCACCCTGAAGCCCCAGGAGCAGGAGAGGAAGGGGCTGCAATGCCTGTTTACCAACATGGGTAACCTCCTCCAGGAACAACCACTGCAGCGCATGGGGGTGTCTGCAATACCAACAGTTTTGTCCCTACACACAGCAAGCAAAGCATCTCTGTTCACAGTGCCTGAAGTTACTTTTGACCATACTCCCCTGCCAAGAAACTTTCTGGCTTGCTTTCTTCCCAGGGCTTTAGCTGCTCTGCACCTTTTACTGCACACTCATCTTCTAATCCTTTTCACTTCATGCTCCATCCACCAGCATCTTCCAATTGCCTTGCTGCTCAGCAACAAATCACTCTCTGCCCTCCTAATACTGATTTCTCAGCTCTGCTCAGCTCCCATCACCCCTTGCTATCCCGGACCTTCCCCAGGGGATATGATACGGGATATTCTCATTTGTGAGAGATGAGCAGCTGGCATTCCAGCCAGCCCTAGGGAGACCTGTGATTACCCACAAATCAAACAGGGTGTCCAGCAACGCTCTTCAGGAAGAACAGCAATAGCAGTAGGTAAATGAAATTGCTTGGTGCTATTGCACATCTCAAACAATATCTCTTCAGAAACATTTCCAGCAGGCTCTGGTATAGCTTGTGTCTCATGAGGTTGGTGCAGAGGCATTTGGAGTGGACTCAGGTAAGAAACTTCCCCAACAGACTGTTTCTCCTGTTTTGGTGCTCTTGGCACACTTCCATGGTCACAGCTGCTGGCACTTGTCACTGCCATGTCTCACCAGGCAGTTGCAGGAAGGCAGTGTGCTGTCCTGGCCTTTTTTCCACATCAGATCAGTCAGTGCGTGCCCCAACACCAGATTCTGCCCCTCACTGTTGTTTTTTTTTTTAATTATTATAATAAATGACAAATGGACAAAGAAGCAGGAAATTTTCACTCGTAAGTTACAGTGTACTGTCACTCAACTTCAGATTTGTCTCTACCAACAACCAAGGCAGAAGTATTTTCGTCAGAGGGCAAATAAGCCTGATTTCAAATTAAGTGATTTCCAGATGCATTTAAGATTCAGCACATACATCAAGCCTTAAAAACAAAAATTCTGCTTTCAGCCCAGAATTTATCTGAAGAGTAGAACTGCATTAACTAGTAGCAGTATACTATTTTACCTTACATTTTTATATTCCCTTTTACTGGAATCCTATTAAGGATATATAT
>VZTI01004487.1:2001152-2033007 GCA_013397865.1 Struthidea cinerea
ACGAACAAAACACGAGATATGTCCATTTTTGAGCTATTGGGCAACTCTACCCTGAAAGCAAGTTAACTCGCATTATATCTCAGTTCCCAGAGAGCTCAAATTCTCCATCTAATAAAAGACATGTAGCTTCTGCCTTTCTGGGGAAGGTACCTTGGTGAGGTAAAGAAGTATCTCCTACCCACTTCAGGAAAACAAGCACAGAAGGATACTAAGTAACACCTTTTGTGGTGTTGTTGTTGTTCTGGTGAGGACCCAGACTTGAGACCACTTTCTCCTGAGCTTGCGGCTGGCTCAAAGCTGCTGCGTTGTTCTCTCCCTGAGTGAGAGCTGACACCTGGAAATGACACAGAGATTTGAATGGATGTGGCAGGAGAGCCAGGGCTGGGCTTCCTTGTCCTCTGGAATGACTGACTCTTCCAGGGGTCTCACAAATGAGCTTGGTTCTGGAAACAAGAGCAAATCAGCTGCTAATAACTATTTTCCTAATGCTGAGGCCTTCTCCGTGTGTGCAGGATCAGAGCACTGAGATAGGATTAGAGACTCCAGCCTGAGCACGTGTCAGAAACCAGATGAAGCAAACAAGCCTTTCAGTAATTATAATGCCTCCACAGTATCATCACAGGGAGATAAGGTTCATTAAAAATGTTGTTAATATGCTTAGACTATAATGAATACAACATGTGTTAGACAGTCTGGGCTCAACATTGCTCTACACAGTTATTTTCCTACGTGCCATGAATTTCTTCTGTGACATTTAGTGAACTGCCAAAAAAACTTTCCTCTAAAGCAAAACTATTCCATTTGCATCAGCCAATGCTGAATCATTTTGGGTTAGAGACTGTAGAGGGTGGGTACTGTGGATGGCATAAAATGTTGGAAGGAAGAGCTCAGGCTGGTAGTTATAAATGCAATTATTATGCTTTTATAAATGGGGGTGTGGGGGGAGAAACCAAACAAAAAAAACCACACAAACAAAACAAAACAAAACAAACAAAAAACACACAAAAAAACCCACAAAAACAAAACAAAAAAATAAAAAACAACTGAAATCTACTTTTTTGCTGCTAGGGAAGACTTTCTCAATGTTATCTACTGCACTCTAGTGCTCTGCAAGTACAGTCAAGCCTGTGAGGTATGCAGAAATCTTGTTTTTCAGGAAGTACTGGCTACTCAACATTATTCTCAATTGCCAAATCGTATTTGAAGATGCATTCATGTTGATTTAATATTGTTTTATAGCGCATGTGCAGTATATATGTACTCCACTCTACAGAAGGTGAGAATCCCTTTTTTAAAGGATAACATTTAATTTACCATGTTTATACAATAAGTTTGTTGGGTTATGAACATACCAGGACAAGGCATGCTAGGCCCAGTAGAAAAAGAAGGGTGCTCTGTCATGATATTGTGAGAACTGCTAACAAAGAAGAGTTTATATTCTTATATCCACATAAGCCTATGTGTCTGGATGAAATCTGCCCAGTGTGAAAAAAGTGTCTGACATTGCTGCAGGGCCACTGTCTATAATATTTGAAAAGCTATGGAGATCAGAGGATATCTTTAATGACTGGAAGAGGGCAAATGTCGGACACGTCTACAAGAAGAGCCCAAAAGAAGGCCGAGGAAACTAAAGGCATATTAACTTGCTTGCTTCAATCCCTGAGACAGTGATGGAACAAGTCCTCCTAGGAACTATTACAAACCAAGTGAAGCAGGTGCTTTTTCTGTGCAGGAAATAAATATGTTATTATCTAATCTGAAATCAGCACCAACAAAATATTTCATGTGACAACTTGTGATAATTGTAATGCAAATGCTTGAGAGTTAATTTGAATAAAGCAGTAGTATTTGAATAAGCAGTAGTATGGATGATTTAGCCACCATGAGGATGTAAGCAAAGTAAGGTTAGTAGGGAGGAATAGTATTTTGGCATTCTAACTGGTATCCTAAGGAGAAATGATAAGTTTGCCATAGAAGCCCTTTCTCAGAGCTGAAAATTATTTAAGTCACAGGATATAAAAACTAATTTTAAAAAGTATTCTTCTTTTACTTTCGAAAGAAATAATATACAACTTTGAATGTAAGTCCTCAGGATACGTATGTTTAACTGTCTTTTCAATACCACTCCTCATTTCCAATGTGTAGCTGGAAAGGGAAGTGGAAATCAGATATCCTTGACCTAGAAATTGTGTAAAATAAACACCAGATGGAGCTAGAAAACCATCTATTAAATTTTCTGTTCTTTTTTTTTGTTCAGTCTGTGTATTTTAGTTTTAGTTCTGCCCATTTTCTTTGTTTGGCTTTAGTAAAATATCTTTTATATAATCTCTGATGTGATTTCAAGGTTTCTGAGAAGTTGTAATTATCCAGGACGTTTTTGTCTTGCCATGGAGACATGCACTATTACAGCACACAATAGATAGTGAATGTATTATACACTTAACGTGTATCAAGCAATGTGTAATAAGGAATCAGAATTGCAGGGCAGTCAGCTTGTCAAAAATTTAGTTGAACTTAAGACCTTTAAATATACCAAGTATAATTGCCTACCTGAAAAAAAAAATAGGTAGCCGTTCATCTCAAATCTTTCCTGGTGGAGGTGCAGTTTATTGTTAATTAAAGTTGTTGAAAACACCTTTTCCACAATAACTTCTAGTGCCTTTTGTCTCCTCCTGTGTAAGCCCACAGATGGCTGTAATTTACCTGCTTTATTTCTGACCACACGCCTCAGAGCCTCTGGTTTCCCCCATGTAAATGGCTCTGCTTAATCATTTTTTCTCCACTCCTTCAGTATATTTATATGTATAGGCAATTTATATTTGACTTGGACTCAGCTTTCAACTGTTTCATCGTGAGCTCAGTCAGATGATGGTGCAGGTTGGTCAGAGAGGCTGTGCCATATCCATCTTTAAGCATTTATTTTTTCTTTTAATGGAGGAAAGAGATTTTTCAGTCTATGCATGCACAAGTAAAGAATTTACCATCTATCCTGCCAGAAGAAATGGAAACCTGTTCAATATGAGTTCCAGTGTATAATGAAAAAACCCCTCAAACCCAAAAGACTAATAATTTATATGTAGGCAGGGTAGTGAAGTATCTTGAATGCAATGAGTCATGATTTCAAGTTTTTACCCTGGAGTTACAACACCTAGAAATGTCCTTTAAACAACTCCTCCCCCAGCCAACTGAGATGTTCCCATGATCACATGTCCCTGGGATTAGGAATTCAAGAACTGAAGGCTGAGTCAAGCAAGAAATTATTGAGTAATGATACCTTTCAGCTCTAGCTGCTGGGCTGTGCCCTGACAAGGGCAATATATGAGAAGTAGATAATATACGAGGAATATATAATTCTTCAGTGATTCACGGAGAGGTATAATTGCATGAGCATCTAATAGATATGTAGTGAATTCCACTGTGCCAGACTCACAAAGGGTATGAGTGCCAGTCATGGAGATTTAGCTGGCATTTCAAGCTGTAGCTGTGCATGCAGCTGTGGGAGCTCCTGGTTCAGCTCCTCACATTCTGGTCTAGAGACAATCATCACAATCACATCAGATGTGAGACATTGGGGAAATAGTCCCATCACTCATAGGATGACAGCAATCACCAGCACACCAATTTTCTGAAATTGTTTCTCAGAACAGCACTAGAGCTTTTTAAGAGCTCAAATCCTGTCAAATGTGCAGGAAAATGAGCAAAGAAAACCTATTTATAGCTAAGCTTCCTTGCTGCAGTTAAGGCCCTGAGTGCACCCGCAGGCTCTACAGCCTTGACTACCACCCCTGGGTTGTGAGACAGGGATGGGAGAAACCTCACTGGGGGCCTCTGTGCCTTGGATCTGAAGCTGAGCTTGCTTCCTGCTGCTAAGGTGTTGCTGGCGACTAAAACAATAAAACATCACAGTGGTATTAGCTGATGGCTGAAGATACACAAGCTTTCTTTCACATGTGTTCAAGAGTCATCCAGAGCTTCTGGAGTTAAGTTTATGATGTTGTACACAAGTAAAAACACAAGCAAGGGAAACATCATACAGGAATTTCAGAGTGATGATCAGTAGATGGTGCTCTTTTCCAGAGTAAGAATGTAAGGAATTTTTTCAAATTATCAAAAACATTATCAGCATCTTTCAATCTTTTTTATTCCAGAATTAGGTAGTATTCATTAAAAATTGTTTCAAACACTTTTTTCCTTCCAAAAGTCACTGCAGATTTTCACTAGATTTTGTAAGAGACAGAGAGACACTGGTTTAACTGGCCCACTTCATTAAACTTGGTGGAATAATCTCATTGTGGTGTTGCACTTTATAAAGCAGCCCTTCAAAAAGAATAAGATTATCTGTCTAGATTTTAATTAGCTCTCCTCTTTCTATCATGAGATTGTTTGTTCTGCTTTTTATGAAAACAAAGCAAAGCAAAACAAAACCAACCTGTCCCCCAAAAAAACCTAAACTAAACTTTGTACTGCCTGGTGTTATTTTCTTAGACATCATTTCTTCAGTTAATTAAAATAATCTGAATGAATATAGAGATCAACTGAAGGGTGACCTGTTCTCCTTACAGTAGTAATGTCAAAAAGAAGAGATTTTTTTTAAAGAATGCCCCAGGAATCTTGTCTTGAAGAGACTTCCAGGTATGCAGTGAGAAGTTCAGGTGACTTCATGGGACAAGTCACAGATGTTATGCCTTTGCAGGACTGTGGCTCTAAATATTCAATTAATCTCTGACATAGGAAAATCCACACTGATGCTTTCTGCGGAGCCCTGTTCGTATTTCTTTTGTCTGCAGTGCGAATAATAACCTGCATAAATTGAGAAACCCCACTTGCTTGATTACAGTTATTTGGTATTCACTCACTTTCTGGTTTTCTTTGATGACTGTCATACTCACTGGCAGCAAGCAAGCAGAGTTCAAATGCTCCCAGTTACCAATTTACCCAGAAATTTTGTGCTGCCACTTCCCAAGTTTCCATCACTGTACAAGACAAGCCATTAAAATAAATCTGGGAAGCACAACTTCCAAGAATGCTCTTTGCATTCTTTTCTTCTATGAATGATCTTTGCATTTTGCGCCTGACTGCTGTGCCTGGGAGCCTCAGAGTTCTTCTATTGAGGAATTACAGCTCCAGAGCATCTCAAGCCTTCTCCTGGCTTTGGGGTTTGGGCTAAGTGGTTTAAAGGAGCCCAATAAGGATTTAGAGTTTCAAATGCTACAAAAACCCATCCTCCATGTGGCAGCCGCCCTTACAGAATGGAAAATTTAAACAAGAATTTAATAAAAGCAAAAGAAAAAGTCTGGAACTCATACTATGTACATAATTTTTCCTGCAATGATATTTTGAATCGTTTGAATGATTCTTCTGTTTAGGCCAATGTGGTGGTATAGGGAGCATACAAATCACTGTGATTTCATGCTGCTAAAGTCAAGGATATTACAGGATTTGAGATTTTTTTTAAATCAGATTGATGAATGTAATATCAAAGCTGTGCTTTGTACTTGTCTGCAATATGTATTTCAGAACAGGCAATTTCCTTCTGTTTCAGTAACTGAGTGCTCCCTCTTTCATAGGCCCATTAGATGCAAACAGTGAGATCCTTTACTTCAATGGCATAATTCCTTTAGATGGATGGTAGATATGTCTCTGTTATACTTGGGAACATTGAGGCTGCATAGGTGTAAATTCTGTGGATGAGGAAATGTGATAGAGGCCTAATTCCAGATTATGAAAAGCATTGGGCATTTAAGGCCTAATTTACAAAAGGACTAATGTAATGCCTTGCCTTCTGAAAGGTTACTGAAGTAGAAAACTGAGATGATCCAGCTGACCGTAGCTTCTTTCTGGTAGTGTGTCAAGAAACAGCAAGGCAAGCTCGTGCTTTCCATGAGCAGACGTTGTTAATTGCACTGTCAAATTTATATGCTATTAAAATAAAACACCGTGCTCATGCATGTCACGTACACTTTGTATATTATCACATATATATATATTAGTGTGGTGTAAAAATCTAAATTAAATGAAATAACATGCTCTGACGATTACGAAGGGAAAGAATTTTCACTCTCAATGAAGCATTTTAAAAGTATATGTATTTTTTGTTCAAGTTAATTCATCCATTTCTGTTGACATTTAATTTCTGAATGGGAGAGTTTTGAGTAAGCTTAGGGATGAATTGCTGTGTGTGTTTGATTCTGTGATCTTTGGGAGGCTATACAAAGGTATCCTAAGAGCTTTGTGAAGTGCTATTGTGTTGCACAATGTGTACTAGTTCTTGCAAGTTCTTACCGTAATATTCCTGACCGCTGTTAACTACCATAGACCAAAACTAGCATATACTTTCTCATTCTGATAATATGTACTCAAAATGAATATATTATTCTCATTTAACATGGGAGAAAAACGTAGAGAGACACAAGTACTCCACTTTCACCTCAAGCACTTCATATTGCTCATAGTCTTCAATAACACGTATAGCCAGGTGCTCTTTGTCTTCTGCAGGCGGTTCTGACCTGTCACTGCTCAGTATCTCTTAAGGGGTAGTGGGTATTTCAGTCCTTTCTTGTTTTGCTAACTTCGTGGGTTTTTTCAGGAGATCGCGGTAGGTCCTGCTGTTTTCCAGCTCAGAACTTCTTCAGAATTGTGTTTACAAATGATTTTTTGATATTTCTTATTCCATGGAAGCAAAAGTTGTTCTTCAGATAAAAAGATCTCTACTTCTCAAGATGTATCTTAAAATACTGATAGTAGTTTCAAGTTCTTTTCACAGTAGTTCATGTCTTGCTACCTAGGTCGAAGTAAGGTGGTTTTGGCAACATCCATTTTAGAGTGAATATTAAAAAACAATGTGATAGATAATGAACATGAGGTTACAGACTTGAATAACAGGTATCGAATGCATGCTCCTGTTGCCTTAGTAACCATTCCTTCCCCGCTGAGAATTTAACTTAACCCACTATGCAATGTTAATTTAACCTTCAAGTATTCAGATATTTCCCTGTTACAGTAAAGGGAAACATTTCTGAGAGCCTGAATGAAATTGCTGGAAGAAACAGTGAATACTTTGTAACATTATAGCAAATATTTGTCTCAGTTCCCTGTCCACCTGTTACATGGTAACAGATAAGTACAAGATAGTTTCCTGTACCCTTTTTTTTAAAATATGCACATAAGAGTCAAAAGCTTCATAAAAATTCACTCTCTATATAAGGGTGAGTTTCTGTGGAAGTCCACAGGTAAACACATACTGTTTTGAGGTTATTGATTCTGTTTAGCAAAGTGTTTAGGAAAACCAGGAAGATGATATTCTTTTCCCCTTCTTGTCCCTGATTTCAAAAGATATCTACTTGTACATAGAATCCACTTAATGATCAAGAAGAAAGCTGGCTAGGTATATACCTCTGCCACTTTTTAGCACATACCAACTATCTGTAAAGAGCAGAAACCTGCAGGTAGCTACTGGCAAAAAGCAAAGACAGTTCTAGTTTTACGGTGAGAAAGAAACTCATGAATCATCTCCTTTTTGATGTTTTCATATGGTGGCTCTGGAACTGGGAACACTTCTCAGTTCATGCAAGAACTCCTCTTTCTCTTATTGTTCTCAGATGGATTTCAAGGGAAAGAAAATCACAGCATGCAGACCAAAAGAAGTCAGGCCAGATCTGGGGGACCAGGAGCTCAATGCTGCAGTAGCCCCATAGGGCACAGCAACCTCTAGCAGGCACAGCCTAAGATAACTTAATGGTACCTCTCTCCTGTCTCTGTACACAGGGTGCCCAGGCAATTATCCTTGCAGCTCATTCCAGTAGCTGCCTCTAATTATTATAGTTACATCTGCTGAGGCATGAAAAGAATTATGTCAAAGCTTCAAGTAAAAAAAAAAAAAAAACAAAGGAAGAACTAAAGTGTTAAGCTATAGCTGGAGCTGGTTCTGTACTCAGGGAATTTTGTACAATGCCCTGTCATATCTTAAAGATGTAAAAGGAGAAAGGGAATCAAACTGCTCTCCCTTCAAGTCTTCTTGAACTGGCCCCTAAAAGACCTGGTATCAGATGAGCTCCTACAGTAAAAATCTGTGCTGGCATTGCTGAGGGCTATGAGGAGGTGTGATCCCTGAGCAACAGACCTGTGCTAGCAGAGAAGCCTTGGTAAGAAGCAGTTATAGGAAGAAAAAACACACTTCAGTGTGTTGCAGGGTGCACTGTATGAAGTGCATCTTCTGAGCTGTTTTAGCAATCAGAGCCCTGTGCATCAGTATACCCTGGAGTCAATGAGGCCTCACAAGACACTGTCCTCTTATTTTGATTTTACCAGATGTGTATCTTTTTTTTTTTTTTTTTTCATTTCAAAATCTTATTTTGGGGTTTCAGAAGTTTCATTTTCCTTCTGTCTAAAACAGTCAGAAAAGCACAGCTGTGCCAATGCCACATGGCCCTGGTAAGGCTCTTGATGTGCAGCAACATATAAAACAAGATCATTTGGAATGGTCTATTGAGCTGATGGCCTGGACCTCAGGCAGGAATGCTTAAACACAGTCTCCAGAGAGGCTTGAGATTTCTTTGTGTGAGGAAGGGTGCCTGCTGAGAAAAACGGTTGTAAGCATGAAATGAAAGCTTAAGGGACTGTGTAGGAGCAGAACTGCACAAAGGGGAGAAGCACAACTGAAAATCCTAGTACTCCCTAATTTTTTTGTGTACTATATAATTATTTTGCATGCAGCATATTATTTATGAGGTGAATGCCTCAGGACAAACTAAATTATTTTCAAAGTCCCATTCCACCTCAAATAAAAAGGCCTATAGAAACAGAAGAAAAGGAATTAAATTATGCAAGTATTATTTGGAGAAACAATTTTGCTGGTGTTTGTAAATTATCCCTGACTTTAATACCAGTTAAGCATTTTTCGCCATTGTTATCTCCATGCCCTCTGCCCAAGGATCCCAGACAGTTTGTCCTGACATTTCTACCTGTGTTTCTACTGCTTTACTCCTTGGCACAGGTTAAAGCCTAAAGCTCAGAAACTCTGAGAAGAGCCTTTGTTGCAAAACCCAGGCTGCAGACAAGGTAAAATAAGCATGTTCTTCCCTAGTGTTTGAATATGTTTCTTCAAGGAAAAACAATAACTAGATATAACATTGCAAGGTGCCACTACAATACTTTCTTTTCACAGATGACAGTAATGCTGTCATGCAATTTGTTCTTTTCATTGTCCTTCATTTCTTTCTTCCAGCAAACCCATGTAACGTTGCACTTAGAGTGGAAGTGGAAAAACTATTCTGAGGGACCCACACATCTCATCCTGAACAGAAAAACAATCTATGTACAGTTTCTTTGATTCTCTGGTAAAATAATGGGATGGAGCGAGGGCAAAAGCTGCAAAATCTTAAATTCTTGGGAAAACTGTGTATTGGAAAGAAGGTCCTTTTCATCTCACCTCACTCTTTTTCTATTCCACATCTTGCAAATAACAAAAGTTATTGGCCATTGTTGTGTTGTTAGCAGCAGAACTTGAAAATGTTTTTGTGTCTACAGGCTATGCATATGTTGGCTGTCAGGTGTTATTCAGATTCTATTTTGCTTTGAGAGGCGTGTATGGAAACATTTTAAAAGGTGCCAAATAACCATCCTGCAATAAAGCTTTTGATGGGCATGAAGATCATGAGGCCAGCCAAGCAAGTAGCTGTTCAGGGCCGGCTAGACTGGGAGTGTGAAAAGGAATCGGTGAACAGGCTCTTAGATCCAGAGGGAGCGTTTCTCTTCTCTTTTCCTTCCCCTTGTGTTTCTGGGACTCACAGGGGAAATAGTAATGGCATGAAAGTTTGTAATGTTGGAAATGTTGTGGAGAAAGCAACAATGCTAAAGGGTACAAATGTAGCTGACACAAATGCACTGGAAACCCCCATTATGGATCCCAGAGTTCTTTGGGGTAATGAAACCTTTCTGTGCTCTCTGTGCGAGTGCTGTGACCTGATAAAACTCCTAAACTGTAACACCATAGGAAAGAAAAGATAAGTTCAGTGAAAAGCAGCATGCTGAGTAGGAGGTAAAACCCTGACCCTGACACAGTGAAATTGAACTCGTGGCTATTATTTTAACCAACTCACACTAGTGAGAAATAGCTGGAAGTGCTTTTCAGTCCATTAACATGAAATATTTTTCATCAACGGATCTCAATACAGTCTGTGACTAAGTCAGTGTGATTGGCATCGTTTTGCAAATGGGGAAATTGAGGTATAGAGAAGCAACAGAGTTTGATGCAAGGTCACCCATCTCCCTGGCAGTACCATCATGAATTCAATCCAGGAATCTGTAGATTGAATCCAACATTTTCTGCAACATGATCTTATTTAAAGTGTGTGGGGGGTGATATTTGGCATGTAGATGCTCACACGTGTACACAAGCTCTTTACTAGCAGATATTCTAGAAATAACTGGAAGCATATTTCTGTACTATCCCATACTAGTAATCACCTTGTCAGGAAGGCATTGAGCACATCTTATCAGAGTGCAGAATAACCTTACCTCTAATCACTTTCACCTTTGCAATCCATTAAGAGGCCCATTTCTGTTGTGCCTTCCATCTAATTTTTTTTTTTTTTAAGAGACCCTACTGATCTAGCCTGTATTGATCTGAGCTTGTCTTCCAAATTGCTAATTTGTTCATATGCTCCTAAATGGTTCTAGCGGTGTTTCTGCCAGGATTCTGGTAGAATCTGAAACAGACTCTGATAAACAAACATGCAACTTGTATAGTTTTTATAATAATATTTGATTACTGTTCATCATGGTTTTACAAAATACTTCTATATACTAGAGGACAGCACCAGCCTTTGGGCACAATGGTTACTTTTGTAAATGCTGCAATTTATTCTTTCAGTGAACCCATTTAAGCAAGCTGAAGTTATCCTGCCTAAAATTGTCCCAAGGGAACAACGGGATCTATTTTTTTATTTTTTAAAAGGTACATTTGCTTTATCACAGACCTGAAAATTAAAGTCATATTGGCTATTAAAAAAAAAAAATAATTTAGCAAGTATAAACTACAAGCCACCAAGAGAAATAAATCAAATTTGTTTTATTTTTCATGTTATATTTGTCATGTACTTAATGTGTTGTGATGTTGTTCTGATCCTCGGTTATTTTAAGAATCAGAACTGATTAGAAATTTGATAGCAGTACTTCCACTTGAAATCCCCTTTTTTACAATTTCTTTGTATACTTGTTTATGTTTTCATAAGAAATGGTAGTATAATGGTTCCATATTACTGTGGGTGTTTGTGCAACTTCTCAGAAACTTCTTTTGTCCTTGAAGAGATCACTGTTAATCTTTAAGAAATATTCAAGATGAAATATTATAAAAAGATCATAAAATCATAGAATGGTTTGGGTTGGAAGAGACCCTAAAAGTTATCTAGTTTCAACCCTCCCTTGCCATGGGCAGGGACACCTTTCACTAGAACAGGTTGCTCAGAGCTCTATCCAACCTGTCCTTAAACACTTCCAGGGATGGGGCATCCACAGCTTCTCTGGGCAACCTTTGCCAGTGCACTGAAATGAAATGCTCAGAGGGTAAACTTGATCCTAATATCTACTGGAGATACCACTTAGATCACCAGAAACTCTGATTTCTAAAGCCAGCATTGGGATGTCAGAGGAAGACTGGGGACTTTCAACCATTTAAGTCTGTATGTTCCTGGTGGTAGAAGTGATGTTCTTCCTTCTGCAGCACGTGGCTGAGTCTGGGGTTGGATATGGATGCAACTTGGCAGTAAGGGGCTGAGCCTATTTGAAGCCACTCAGTTTGCCTCCCTTGGTAGGCTGTTTTCCTTAGGGATCTGCTAAATTCCAACCCAATTCATTGCAGTTTGCCTGTCTGTACTCTCAAGACAAAAACAACCTCTTCATTTCCATTCCGAACCAATAGCTTGCATGCTTGCTGTCTGTCTGCAATCCATCTTAATGGGCTTATTATCTTGCAGTGGCCAACACAAAAGAGTTTGGATCTAAGTGTTGTGTTTTCAACTCAGAAAACCCAGGAGAAAAGTTCTAGCTCCAGAGAGAGAGAGATGAGGGTATTACCAGCAACTTAAATGGACCAGCTTTTTCTCACTCATCCATGCCATCTTTGGATCTGTTTGATTGCCTCTCCATTTTATCTCTTTGTAGCTCTCTGTAATGTTCCTCCCTGGGATATATTTTGGATGCCTCAAAAGCAGAGGGAAGAGACGAACAATTTTTTAACCATATAAGTGAATTTTTTCTCTTACCACAAGAGCAGCAAGCCAGTCAAGGAAGCACTTGAGAAGCTAAAAACACCAAGGAATGTTCTCCTCTTTCTTGCATAGAGTAAGAGCTGCACTTCTGAGAACTGGAAAAGAACAAAGTCTCTGTGCAGAGCCTGGGCACAGTGGGAAAGTGTAGATGCTGAAAAGCTTTGGTAGAGAAATTTTTCAGCTTTCTGCAGCATTCTGTGAGAGCTCTGTGGTTCTCATGAAAGCTATGATAAACACTGCTACGGGTTCTTTGTAAACTGGGTCTTTATCTGTGCACCTGGGATCTGTTTCTCAGAGTTGTTATGGTACACAGCGAAATAATATTTTGAAGTAGGTGTTGTGAGCTTTGGCCAATGGGACAGGGGGCGGCTGGTCCAAGAGCCAATGACCTCCTGTCATCTTTGGGAACCAAGTTATATAAACCAGATTATAATTAATTAAATAATTACTTTCTTCCTGAACTTGGATTGTGTCGTTACTCCCCGTTCTCGGTACGTCACAGCGACAGGAAAGGATCCCAGATGCCTCTATCCTACGGCATTGGCTTTGTGAAATTAAAGCACACAATGTAAGTTGATATCTAAGAGATATTGCATTTACAAAATTACATTTATATAGTCATTTAAATGCTCTTTCTCCCACTGTAGTGTTGCAGTTATTGATTAGGAGCTAGAAAATTAATCCCGTTACTTTCCCAGCATAAAGAAAAATGTGGAAATGTGGATACATCCATGAGGCTTCTTCTCTTTTGCTGGTAACTCAGAATGCCCCCAGGAATTGTAAAATTGCAGAGGACATCTCAGGCTCAGAAAAACAGAGAACATAAAGGTATCAGCTCCTATGTACACAGTATTTGTCAAGCCTTTGGATGCGAGAGACTGGTGTCTTAACAGATTTCCCTATAGCCAAAATTTACCTAGACAATGCTTCATTTGGTCTTATGGTTATCTCACAATTTACTGAGGCTCCTGGGTATCCAACTGAGTGCACATGTGCCTGCCTGCCACCTGCCAATAATGGTTCACCTACAAAACACACCCTGGCAGTAAATGGATAAAAACAACTGGAGTCAAGAGCCTTGACCACAGAAGACTTCTGCTCATTGCAACAAACTGTCTGAAGGCCCCGACAATTTATTTCATTACAAGTCTTACTGATGCAGACAGACCTTGACTATATTCTGCCAACGATCCACTCCGAACAGGATCTGTGGAGTAGTAGTTATTTTGCACTTTTCATTTAGAGTTGTTTTTCTTTCACAGTTTTCCTCCAGGTTTTTTCTCTTAAGACAAAGTTAAAAAGCACATTTCAATGTACCAGGCTGATGTTGTTAAGCTCATGAGCTGAATTCCCATGGGGGGAAAAAAAGAACAAAACTTTTTACTGAAAAGGGGAAAACAAAACTCTCCACTCCAATTATGTTAATCAGGAATCTGTCTGCAGTAAGGGAAGTAAGGGCTAAGTGGAATTAATAGAAGAGAAAAAAATTGTTTTATTGTTTATATTAGAGTGCACCTGACATCTTGCACTCCAGGGACCTTGCTCTCAATAAAAATATACCACCAAATATTGTTAAAGAAACTGTACAGCCGCATTTCCTCTTTCATAGGAAGCAGGAAATATATTAAAATACATGTCAGAATTATAGAATCATAGAAAATAGGACTGGAAGGGACCTCATTTAATAATCAGGCTCATATTGACACCTCATGCCTAAAATATACCTGGCAGACATCTGGAAAACCTCAAGCAGTCGACATCCCACGGCTTTTTAGGACTAACAATTCCTTGTCTTTAGTAGTAGTCTAAGAAAGCACACATGTTCCCCTAAAGCCCTGTCCTGTTCTACCAAAACCCAGCCTTTTATAGAACCACTGGAAGCTGCTGTAGAACAACTGTAGAGCACTGGAGTTGATCCTGACAGTCTTTCTCTTTCCTTTTTATGTAAAATTACCCTATTCAAATAGATTGAGGGCAGCTGTTGCTAAGCACAGCCTGAAGAAAAAGATGTTTTCTCAGGTATTTGTCTCAGGTACGTCTGGATTCTGCCCATTCACAAGTGTGGGTGCAAGGAGGAGGAACAGAAAATGAAGCTGAGAGAGGAGCAAATACAACACCTGTAAGATATTAGTGTGGCCTGGCATTGGCTGCATAAGTTCTGGCAATTTTCCCCCGAGTTGCATGGAAAGAGCAATGAGAAGTGATGGCAAATGTCACGAGGGGAAATAGAGTTGATCAAGTGTGATAGGCGATGAAGATTTCATGCACTGCTAACCAGAAATTTGGAGAAATGCCTACTTTCGCCTCCTTTTTAGTACAGCAGTTGCCACCATGTGCCCTTACCACCTGGAGGAGAGGGGACAGTAGCTGGAGCCTCCTAGGTGTGCACAACTCCAGTATGTCCTGAGCAATTTGTTTTCAAACACAATCAGAAATACCTGGAATGGTGGGGTTTAGGTGGTTTTGGTTTGTCTTTTTTTTCCCATTTATTCTGTTTTCCATTACCTGTGGAGTACCATGTCAAGTAGCAGCACATAATAGCACATTGTTTCCTTCGTTTCATCTGGCACCTGGATCTTTGGGGCTGTACCCTGCACAAATCCACACTCTCCTTGTGATGCTTACCTTCATCTCATCTAGAAAAAAGGTCTTTATTGGCATTTAATGTCTAGCAGCCATTGCTATTTGGGTGTGATTTTCACAAACAACAGAATTACTTCCATAATTGTGTTCTTGGCTCTTGAAAATGTATCTGCTGTGTATTTTTAGCACAAATTTACTTTCACCCAAAACCAGTTTAAAATATTTTACTGCTGAATTGGGATAATGATATGTCAGATCTTTTAGCAGAAAATGAACCTTTTTCTAATGTAAATGTTGTAGGTTTTGAAAGAATAGATCACTTTACATAGTGTTGGGAAAACCTACTGTTACGTGGAACATAAAATTCAGCCACAGCTGGTAAAATAACCAAGAATTCCATTTCTGTGTAGAAGGCAGGAGGAAAAAAGTGACTCCAAGCAGTTTGTTTGCTTGACTGAGGAGAGAGTTTTAAAAATGGCATTGGCACCTATGAGCACAGAGACACATCCCAATGTGGTGCTCTTCCCAACACAATCTCTCCTCAGCAAACATGGCCTGTGAGGAAGACCTATCTCATATCAAAATCACCAGGCAAGTCACACTGCATCGCTGGCATCGTGATAAGGACTCTGCTTTGTTCTCTTTATTTATGCAAAATTTCCATGGGAGCAGAAGCGGTTTGGTAGGGAGTGTGTTCTGCTTTGCACAGCAGGTGGGTTTGCTGAGGAAAAGGAAGGAATTAAGCTTGCTGGGAGCTCTGTGCTGCTCTGTGCAGGATGAAAGCAAGGGATTGGCTGTGCCCTTGTACATCACTCTCCTTCCTTCTGCCCCCACTCCCCCAGGCCAGCTGCAGCCAGTTTTTTTATCCAGGAACACTCATTGCCCAGGACAGTGATGCTAACACTGTATAAATAAGGCAATAATAGGTAAAATCTGTAGGCTGAGTGATGGACAATATCCCTCCCCTGTTCTAAAGAACATCCACAGCTCTCACCTCATCCTCAGCCGGTAGGAGAACATCTCCTTTCCTGTTTCGATCTACTTTTAAACACAGTGCTGGGGCAGGGTCAGTTTGGCCTATTTAAGGGACAGAGAATGGGCAGAGAAGTGCCTATTCCCAAATCGATGCTTGTCTGTGAAAGGTGAAGGATGCAATCTGAGGCAAACTGGAGAGGTAGGAGGATGATTTTAGACAGCAGGCTCACTGGGGTAACATATTTATCTATTTATCATTTTAGGCTTTGTTTATAAAGAAACATGCTGGCTTTATCTGTAAATATTTAAAATAGTTCAGTTGGTGGTAGACATGGGAAGGGGATCCAAACAGGGATTCTGGGCATTTTCCTTGCTGTTCCTCCTGACATGTCAGTTCAGAGCAGTTGGTAACGTAGCGACAGGCTGCAGTACTTCATTATCATCACAATCTGCTACCTTTCTAATATAGTATCTGACATTTCAGTCAGACAGAGATCTGCCTCCTTAAGCTGGCAGGAACTTTATGCCTTGCACTTGAGAACATCGCCTTGCTGGGTGTGGGGACGAGGCAGGGCACAAGCTGCCAGTGTTTATCTAGCTATGTCAAAGTGTGGCATTCAGGTGAAAGGCAAAAATGGCTAAATACTAATCGAAAATCACAAACAAGATCCAAACCATCCTCTGCCGTCTGACAAAATCATTTCCCTGTTGTGCAGTTTCCAGCAAGGGCTCACCCAAGTGTTTATTGGAGAGGAGAAAACCCAGTGTCACTTGAACTTAGTTGGCAGAGCTGAGGTACCCAGTGGGGCAGGTGCTGGTGTTGGCTGTGCCACGAGGTTGTAGGGAAGATGCCAGCGCTGAAAGTGATGTGGCCACAGGGGCACAGGGTTACAATTGTGCTAGCCAGGCAAGAAGCACAGGCAGGACTGAATTGGAATTGAAGTGCAGGGAAAAAATTGAGCTTGGAAAGTTCTGGTTTAAAAGAAGTAATTCCATGCCTAAGTCTTTTCCTTAACAGATTTATTGTTTCAGACCTGCCTTTTTTGCATGACTTTGTGTGGCTCATCTTGACTGTTCTGTTTTGCTCTGCCTACTTGCCCTTGTTGGGGATCTGCTGTCAGAAAACCTAAATAACTGACAGAAGGGGAAAAGTGTAATAGTATCTCTTACTTATTTGAACCTCTGCATCTCAAGATCTGTATTATAAAATCTTTAATAAAATCAGAGCTGGAAAGCAGATGTTACTGATTAATTTTCCAGATGGACAAACCAAGGCACAAGCATTTACTGGTGTTACTGGCCACATACAGAATTTCCCACCTTTACTGGATAGCAGCATTTCTCCCAGGAAGACTGTGAAATTTATATATTACTTGAAAAAGATGCACAAAAGTTATAGGATTTGGCTCCAAAGAAGTAACCTAATTTTGAGATCAGAAAGATCTGGTTTTGCTGGATTTTTACTTTGCTGCTTTAACAACACTGGCAAGCCTGGTGTTTCCTGTTACAGCCCACTGAGATTTCAGTCAAGGGTAACAGCAGGACTGAGAAGTCTAAATACTGTGTTAGATGCTGATCAGCAAAAGGGTTGCCCTGTTTGCCCCAGAGCTACACAGGAGTAATGTGTGAAATCCTCATTGTTTGTAATGCTTTCTGCGTCATCCGACTTGAAAGACTAGATAGACTTCTGTTAATATTTCAGCAAAATTCATATCTTAAACAAATCTTTGATCAAAGCCAAAAATCCTGTCATTTGATCTAAGCTGACGTAACAGATAGAAGTAGAATAAGGGGATGATTTTCAGTAGTCTCCGTTTTATCTTGGCTGGAATATTTCTTCTCAATAATTCATGTACTACAACATCCATAATCTTTCTTTTATTATGGCTAGACTATTTGCTTAATATTAGGTTTAAAATGCCACATAGGGAAACTATGGGGTTCTGTGAACTGAATTGTTAACAGCACGTTTCTGCTTTGTAATTCACTTGAACTATAGGCTGATTATGAAAATAAAAGCCTGTAACCCTTTAAGTTATACTAACACACCGTGGTTATTGCAGTGAAAGAAAGGTGAAATCTTTTTCTTGTCAAAGAGAAGCAAGCATGTAAAACATAATCCTGGTCTGATTTGTGAACAGTGTTTAGAACAGAGATTTAGTGGAAACTTTATGAAAGTGCCCCAGTAATTTGGGACATTTATCTTAATTTTTAAAATAATCCACTACCTTTGAAAACCTAATATTCATTGCAAATCAGAGATTTGAACTCCTAAGTGTCTAAAGCCTTTTAAAAAACACTTATTCAATTCTCAGAAGCCTGTTTTTCCTTCTAAAACTCTCAGTTCAAATTCAGGGGTTTTGTTTGGGTTTTTTTAATATATTAAACTTCCTTAATACCAATACAAGTTTGCTTTAAAGGGGCTTTCACACTGAGTGAGTGTATGTGGGAAATATGTAGGATTCCATGTTATACCCAAATGCATCATGTATCACATGGAAAAGACTGAACTTCCTCACTGAGGTTCACTGCCTGTGAATAATGAAGTGATAACATACTAAGAGAGGATGCTGAGCATGCATTAATTGATCCAACACACTTCTTGCCCAGTGGAGGGCTGGCAAACACCAATAGACAACACTTGTGGTCAAGGACAGGCATTGCCTAGTGAGAATATTCCTGGGAATCTTCCCAATGCTGTTCCCAGGTGTGTTGAACATGCTTCTCATAGTGATTGGAAGTCCCTGGTGTGTTGGAGGTCTGATAAAGCTGTCAGTCAGCTGGGAAATATCAGGAGACATCAGATGGCAGGCACATAAAGAGCTTTTGAATTCCAGGTCACAGGCACTGGAGCTGCAAGGCAGATTGAGTTTGCTGTGCAAAACCAGCACAAGGTTCCTACTCTTTGTTACATTGTGAAACAGAAGTTGGTTGACAAATATCATCAAAGGATATGAAAACAAACACTTCAGAGGCTGAAGAGGTTCAGAGCTCTGAAAGGTCATTTTCCACTATTTTGCTTGTTCAGAATGAGGGGAAAGGGATTTGTCACCATCATAGCGCTAGAGTGTGCAATTCTTTGCTGAGACCACTTTAGACTTTGCACCTCATTTTGTAGCAGCTCTTTCCCTGGCAAGAAGTGCTTTCTTAGTGTCGTGGTTTAACCCCAGCTGGCAATTAAGCCCCACACAGCTGCTCACTCACTTCCCCCGCTGGCATGGGAGAGAGAATCAGAAGAGTAAAAGTGAAATAACTTGTGGGCTGAGATAAAGAGTTTAACAGGTAAAACAAAAAACCACACAAGCAAGCAAAGCAAATCAAGGAATTCATTCCCCATTTTCCATGGGCAGGCAGGTGTTCAGCCATCCCCAGGAAAGCAGGGTGCCATCACACATAACGGTGGCTTGGGAAGACAAATTCCATCACTCCCAACATCCCCCCACTTCCTCCTTCTTCCCCAGCTTTGCCCGGTGAACACGACAGCCCATGGTATGGACTATCCCTTGGGTCAGTCGGGATCAGCTGCCCTGGCTGTGCCTCCTCACAGCTTCCTGTGCACCCCCAGCCCACTCCCTGTGGGGGAAAGGCAGGAAAGGCCTTGACCCTGGGTAAGCCCAGCTCAGCAGTATCTTTCCATACTTCTGTAGTACAAACAGTGTTTCCAGCACAACCCCAAAACATTGCCTGTACTAACAACTGTGAAGAAAATTAACTCTGTCCCAGACACAAACACCACACCATGGCAGTCTGGGTCTAAATATAGTGCTGATGCTAATGGAAGAAACGAATGAGATCTGAATGTAAAATTGAATACATTATATCGATGTCTCAACTGAAGAGAGTTTTCTGCCAGTACTTCTCCCTCAGTTTTGTAAAACAGGACTTCCATTTTATTAACAATGACTGAAAGAAATAAACAATTGCCTACATCTTTTTCTGGGGAGCAGTTTCTGCTTCTGAAATCCTTATAATGAATGGCCATTCTCTCTTCCTTTCTCAAACCAATTTGTTCATAATTGCTACCTTTGAAAAAGAACATGTTTGAAGATTTCAATTTTCATCTTCCAGTCCAGGTCTTTAAAGTAGGGAGGCAAAACAGATGAGCCCAAGCTCAAAATTTCTCCTTTTTATGTGTGTGTGTTTGTTCCCTTTTTTCTTTTTTTTTTTTTTTCTGTGTGTGTTTTGTTGTTGTTGTTGTGGTGGTGGTGGTGGTTTGGTTTGGTTTGGTTTGGTTTGGTTTGGTTTGGTTTTTTGGTTTTTTTTTTGGTTTTTTGTTTTTTTCACAGAAATAAGAGCCAAAACAATTTAATAGGCCCATGCTCCATGATGCTCTAAACCTTTGCAAAACCATAAGGTCCAGAAGTTTCCTATCAGGAAATTGCCTAATTGTGAAACATTATACAGCTTCATAAAACAAAAATAAAAATGTCTGCCTAACTCCAATTACTGATCGTTTGTATTCCACAGTGGAAAAGAAAAGACTTGTGCATCTCATAATTCAATATCTGAGAAAATACAGTCTGTCAGTTAATGGAAAGGAACCTGCTGTAGGTAATTCTGGGTACATTTCAGAGTCTGTCATTGATTCACAGCACAGCACTGAGCAAGGAACTTGATCTCTTTGCAGTCCACTTTATATCACTGTTTAAAAGTTGTAATGAAATCTACCTTACAAGGGTTTTTTTCAAGCCTTATTGTTCATAAGACATCAGGACAGGACCAGAAACTAGAGAGATTTCAAAGTATAATTAGTATTGGAGGATTACTAGGGTGTGTCATACTTAGGTGATGTGCAATTAACTGTGTAGGCATCTCAAAGTGCCTGAATCCCCAAATTTACTCTATGAAACACTGATAGTCTTAATTTACAGTAGCACCAAAAAATAGATAAAGGAAGATAAATAGATAAAGGAAAATAAATATATAAAGATAGATAAATTAATTAAATAAGGATAAAGAGAAAACTTGAAAACTCCTTTGAGTGGCTCTTCAAGCTGCCAAGTAAATTGAGCTGCGAGTAAATGACGTATCAACCAAATTAGCAGCAATGATTCTGTTCTTCCTCTTGACCATATTGCTGAGGTATTCTTTAGTTTGTTCCAAGATGTTGATATTAGGAGTCTTGGATGCAAAGCAAGCATTTTGACGATGTATCTGAATTAACTTTCTGTGACAAGAGAGATGATATTTTAAAAATTGTCCATGAGACTTCACTGCAATTGTATTATACTGGAATATATTCATCGTTGCTGCTAAGAAATTGACCTAAGAAAAGGCAAAAGATAAGGTAACTATTCTCTTTTAGGGGTAAATAAAAGGAGCAATTAACCATTTGGATAGCCAGGGCTAGATGAAGCTCAGTAGTGGGAGGCACTGAGCACTTCCACCATGTGACTCAGGAGAGCAGCTGCCACGAGCAGGCCCAGGAGCCCCAACCCATCCAGTGCCACGTAAATCTGTATTTGGGGGCTCAGCTGGTGTGGTGCTGGCCACTGCCAGCAGTGCTGGGAAGCATAAGGCTGAGCAGAAGGGGAGCAATATGGACGAGTGGGTTTGTGGGGAGCTGGCTGCCAGGACAGCCACCCGCGTACAGGTGGGTTACGGAAGGTTGTGTGCGTATTTGTGCATGGCAAAAATGAGAGCAGCAAGTGTCAGCAACACTTTGAGGAAAAGCCAAGAGCCCATATTTCGTTTTGTAAACACGGTTTTCTTTCTCAAGGCATTCTTTTCTGCTTGTTTTTCGGAGAGATTGATTTATGCTGTGTCACAGGAGGCAAGCAATAAACTAAGTTTTAACCAGTTTCTTCTTCTGTCAGTACTTGCATCTCACAGTTTTAAAGCTCTGCACCTGTGTCTTGAAATAAGAGATCCTTGCCCTTTCTGGGAAGATGTATTTAAAAGAAATTAATTGGACAGAGAGTCAGCTAAAGTTTGTATAAGTAATAGAGAAGATGAATATTTATAACTTGCTTTTCCTTTGCAGTTTAGGAAGTAGGTCCTCTAGAGAAAATAAACAAGTCCCAATATATTCAAAGCACTCTGAAGAAGAAATTCAGGACTCTTACGAAAATTTTTGCTTTTCAAAGGTAAAAACTTTGTACTTATTTCAAATTTAAATTGTCTATAAAATTCAGGCCATCTCTTCAAATCTTCCCATTACAAAGAGTCTAAAATTAGTTTTCAAATTAAGTCAATATTGCTTTTCCTCTTTTCCCCTTTTCCCTCCTTCAGGGCCAGTAGTGAATAATCTGTGTATGATGTCATTGTACTGCCAGTACCAAAGTACCAGTTTTAAATGTTCAGAACCCTACTATTTGTTTTGGATTCAAGGCAGTCAACAACTGTGAGTTTGGATGAAGATTCAAGAACTAAGTTTCTGTGAATATATTAACAAAAGAGCCAATATTAGACAAAACTAAGTAAGTATTGAAAAGAGATGAAACCAGAGTGCTTTAAATTAGTAAGAGACCTTGCAATTTCACCAGGTAGGGTATTGCTGCAGACAATCTCCTTGCTGAAATGAAATTATTTGGCCCATGCAGAACAGGAAAACAGTTTTACTACATCCCATACAGGCACAACTATAGGAAGAACCTCCTGTGACTGCAAAATGAAAATGCACCAGAGGGGAATCTGATTCCAACTGTTCTTCAAAGGCTCTGAATCTGTCAGCAGGTCTAGTCACCTGCAGATCTCTTTGCAAAACTTTTTCAGATCTTTCCCTAAATGTGGGACTTATTGTTTGATAATGGATTTGTCAGACATTGTAGAAAAAGTTAGAGCACAGCAGTGTTATCAGAAGAACAGCTGGTGATCTTTCTGAACTACCTGTAACCATAATTGCACCTTCTTGATCACTTAACATCAGGTCCCACACTGTCCAATGCCATTGAATAAGGGGGGGATATTGTACAGGGGTTTTTTGCTGGTATAAGGTTAATTTTCTCTATAGCAGCTCATTTGATGCCCCAGGAGTCTTCTCATTTTTGCTCTTTCTCTTGTGTCCCTCATCCCACTGGGTGTGGGGCATGAGTGAGTGGCAATGTGGTGCTGAGCTGCCTGCCAGGATTAAATTTCCCTTCATTATTTTAACTGGTTTCTAAGCCAAAGGAGCAATTCTATAAATGCCGCCTTGCCCTGTCTGTTTCCCAGGACGTGTCCTAGACAGCACTTCATCAGCTGGTGAGGTATTGGCCGTGTTACCAGCACGCCCTGTGTTTTGCACTGATTACAGAGCAGCCATCAGTCCTGCAGATGGCATTTCCAGTGTTCATCCTGGATGGCTTGGATCATGGAAGCAGGAAGATTTGTATTGAATGTTCCATTCAGGAGCTGATCCATCAGCCTTGGAAAGGTGGCCATGACCTCACGGGCTGTGATTTGCATCAGCCTGAGAGAGCGAGTGCGTGGGGAAGGAAGAGAGGGCCTTTGTTGCACAGGCTGTGTGTCTGCAACTGCTCTGCACGTCCTGCCGGAAATGAGATTATGGCCTGTGAACTTCTCAGAACACACGTTTGGAAAGTTTTGTGTAATTGAGGGAAAAAAGTGCCTGTAATTGAGGGGAAAATTGCATGTAATTGTTTCCTGGTTTTGAAATGGGCAGAAACCCAGTGCAATAAAATAATCGACACCAAGTGATCCAAAATGTCAAGGGCCTCAATTTCTATCAATTCCACATACAGCTAAGTTTAAATACATTTTATAAATTGAATGAAGTGCTTACAAATGTTTTAGAAATACAAAGTGCTGTCCTGGCATTTTATTAGATACAAATTACATGATGTTGGAAGCTGAAAAAAGAGTGGAATTTCACCAAGCCCTGGATGTGGACAACAGGATTTGTTTCTCGCTTGACTTTAATGTCTGGTCTTGGTCCATCATTGTGGATGAGCACAAATACAAAAGGTAAAAAAAATTAAACTGAAAAAGCGGAGATTCAGCAATGAAAAGTAAACTAAAAAGATCATGACCATGTTGAACAGGAGCCATTCAGTGTCTGCTGTGATAAGTCTGAAGAGTCAAGACAAACCTTTCCCCCCTGCTTTTAGGTCTGTTCCTTCTATTGCTGCTGTGCCCAGGTGAGGTTGTTTCAGTGTCTACCACTGCCTGACTAATTCATACTTTCCCCAAAAAATCCACAAAAATCCACCCACAAAAAAAGCCTTTCATGGAAAAAGCTAGGAAATTTAGTAACCAGTGTGTCTGTTTAATGGAGAGATTTAAGTGCTTTCTTTAAGGACTCAGTTCTAATTCAGGAGTTTAGAAGGTGACATTTTAGGCAAATGTCACTCAGCAGCTCTTATTTCATGCAGCATTTAATATCTGTACTCAAAGGTTATACCTACAATTTAAAAAAATTATATTTCCCAGTGTGTGGAAGCACTGTGAGTGCTGTGGGGTTGTATCATTTCAGGGTAGCAGTTTCCCTCAAGGAAGCTACTTTTTCATCAGAGAACTGTCTCCCAAACCTCTCTACTTTTTCTATGAAGAGATTTCTTCCAAGAGTCCAGTGTAGTGTATTCCCTTCATCCTACTGCCAAGCAATGGTGGATTCAGAGGAAAAATAAGTATTTGTGTTCTCTGTTGACCAAATAAGAAATGCAAAAAAAAGAACAGAAAGAAGCACATGACACACAGAATGGAAAAGAGGCACATCAGAAATGTCCTTGATAAACCTGCTGAAGGCAGAAAAACCCTAATAGGAATTTTTCAAAAAATACATCAAAGCAGAGAGTGAACCAGAGAGTCACTCAAGACAAAAAATTATCCAGGTGTAAAAAGGGAGGTGGGGGGTGGGGAGGAAGTGAAAGAATTAAATTTTGATGTTATGCCCCGTTTTCACTGTGGAGAGGTTTGAGAGTCCTGCATTCAGGTAAAAGTCTGAGAACCTTTTAGAAAAGGAAAGATTGGCAGAAGAGATATTCGGAACAAGCTTACACAATTGATAATTACTGTTAAAATTGTTTACTGAAGCATTCGGTGAGGCTTTGATCAAAAAAAACAGAGAAAGTTAAGCCAGTTTTTAAGAGTGATTTCATGAAAATACATCTCAGTAAGTCTGATTTCTGCAGTAGGGAAACTGGCAGACATTATAATGAAACAGGAATAGTTTCTGATATACGAGTACAAAACATTGGGGAAAAATCAACATTTTTGTCATGCACCACAGATCTGTCAGATCCTTTGGAAGAGCTAACAAGCAAGCAATAAAAGGGCCTTGGTTAATACAGCATTATTGAATTTCAATTCAATTACTGAATTTTTGAAAAGCTATTGCAAATGTAAATAAATGGCTTGCCATTGATATTTTCACTCGAGTCTTTGTAGAGCTTGTGCTGTTCCTCATATTCACAAATGATCAGAAAGAAGGGGAAATTAGTGAGATGATACAATTTGTTGCTGACACAAAATTAGTCATAATAGCAAAAATTAAATCTCAAAACTTATTTGCAAGGAAGTGGTTTCTCAATGGTAAATTGGCAATTTTGGAACTTTTTCTCTCGAACATCATGGGTATAGAAATTATTAGCCCATTTGAACATTAAACAAATTCATCTAAATCCTGTAACTCCTCATTTCCCCAAACAAGGCCAATATGCAGGAAGAACTACTCACTCCTTGCTTTTATGCCGTGTTCTTCCCTACACATCTTCCAGGCACAGTCAGAGACAGAAAGCTGGGAGAGAAAAATTGGGTCTGGGTCTCATTTCTATCTCCACCTGTCCCTGAATCCTGATTTCTGAGGAGGCTGTAGAAATTCTGCAGTGTTTCAGGGTAGAGACTGTAATTCAGGGCAGCTTCCCTGTGTGCCATGTGGGAAGTGTGGGGTGATTCCCAGTCCTGTCCTGTGGGTGCACGATAACTCATGACAGTGCCTGTCTTCATCAAATTCAGGTGAGATCTGGATCTATTGATCAGGAAGCTGCAGAATTCTTCTTCAATGCAGTAGGAGACTGTAGAAAAAAACCAAAACATTCCAAACCAACCCCCACCAAAGTTCTTTCCCTTGTCACAACACAAAGAAGAATTTTGGGTTTCAGTGTTACATTGGAGACAGGGTGATACTTGGTACTGATGAGAAGCTTATCAATGCCAAAGACAGGGAGCTGTAGTGGAATAAAAGTTAAGGCCTCATTTAAGCTACTCATTATTATTTATTAAAACTGTTCCCTGGTTAAGAAACCAGGACACTTCTGAAAATTTTCTACCAAAAAAGCCTTTTTTTCACAGCCTAACACCTTTGGAGGCTTATGAAGGTGCTAAAGGCCTCCAATAATCCACCCCAGATCTCATTTCTCTTTGTCACCTTTGTGCATTTGATTGTATCATGCTCCAGCTACTCATAATTAAACCTGTCAGTCAGACAAGTGTCCTGACATGTTCTGAGTGAGACAAAAACATAGCAGACATCGTGCTGAGGTGTTGCTAATGTGGGAACCTTGGAAAACAAGTCCAAGCAGTGAATTTGTGACAAGAAGAGGTAAAAAGGATGCTGAACTGTTCAGGGAACTGTCTGGTTAAGAGGACTGGCTAGAGCGACAAACTGCCTTTTGCATTGTTAGTTAAAATGTGTTCAATACAGCATTAACATTGTTAGTGTGAACTGAAATTGCCACTGAGAACCTCAAACACTGCATCAGGAAAGAAATTAAGTTTAAACACATGGCAGTAGGGGTCATGAGGATGGGGTGGGCAAGAAAGGCCCAAAAAAGCTTGCTTTGCTTCTTCCAATGTCATTTTTTTTGCTCCACAGAAAGAGACGACAACTCTCATGTGCTTCCTTCTGGCACCTTTTCATTAGTGCTAAATTTGCTTTCTAAAATCAGGCTACTGCACCAGGAATGTTGTCTTTGATAAGAGCAATTTCAAGACTGAGCTCATTCTAAGGTACCTTGATGAATCAGTGCCCAAATTTTCAGCTCCAGTTCTTGGCCTTTGAAAATATGTAGAATTGTAATGTTAGTTTGGTAAACCAAAGAGATGTCTGAGGAAAGGGTGTATTTCTAGACTTGAGCTGTCACTCTTTCCCTTCAGGAAAACAAACTGTGTGCTGCATATCTATCTAGATCACTAGGGGTTTTTTTCCTTCTAAACAATTTAATAGATTTTCAGCCATAAGCATTATCTATTCTGAGTTACCACTTCATCTGACTCACTGAATTTCATCCAGTCATTTCTGTTTTGAATCCAATAGCCTGTAAATGAACTAGAACTTTTCTCCTGGGTAGACATGCAATCAAGGAAAACATTGATTTTATATTTGTGGCGTATTGTTTTCAAAAAGAGTTTTCTCTGTACATCTCTATTTAAAAATCTGACAACAAAACATCTTAAAACAATCTCAGGATATGACACCGTCTGGACAGAGAAATTTGTACAAAATACTCATCTGACAATATGGAGTGATGCAGAATATTATACTAGTGAAAAAAACCCCTATAACTTTATACTCAGTTCTTGCTACAAAATCCCTAAAATAATTTCTAAGGGAAGCAAGCTTCTTATCTTATTCTAGGTTTACTTTAAATCTCAAAATTACATAATTGTGTCTCATTTGCAAGTGATATGTGAATGCTGTTGTGTTGATACCTTTAGCTTTGTGAGACAGCCTGAACTGTATTTCTTGGGATGCGAGGGACAGCTTGCTCATGTAATTCACCAGTAATTTTCCTGGAAGAATATAAAGACCCAAACTTAGGAACAAAACTAAAATGCACTTCTCCATTCATTTCTAAAAGGCTCCTAATTCAGAAATGTTTGGTTTAAAGGGTATAAACCCTACAGCACTGGAGCCATGTAAAAAGGGCAGTCTTTGTAGGACCAGAGTGGTTTTTTTAGCATTGAAAAGCACTTTATAGAAGTTAGAGGCTATTCACAAAGATCAGGTAAAGGTTTTCTGCATTGCTGTCTGTGGGGTTGGGTTATCCTAACTGCAAACAGAACTAATGCACTGGAATTACTGCTGGGCATCAGCCAAATATAAAGAGACTCCTTTAAGTCTTGTTAGGCCCTACACGGACAGGTGAGACAGTCAAAAGCCAGAGGCTGCTGTGCTGTCATGGGCTTCTGAGTAAGGTGATCCTCCCATGAATTCTCCGCCTGTTTCTGTGCCTATATTTTATCCACTGCATGTTCTAAGTGGTTGTGTCAGACCCCACATCCACCCCATAGTGTGCCTTTTGCTGGGAGCTGAATGAAATCACGGTACAGTTAAACTGCCAGGTACCTTTTCATCACACAGTTCACAGAGATGCATTTGCCCTTCTGCCCAGCTCTCACACAGGCAGAGGCTTCATCATAGGTCTAAGGCAGAATTGTAAGGGCTCCTGGGCCCAGAGGAAACATGAAAGAGAAAACAACATGTGCTGAGGTGAGGTGTGGAACCTGTTATCAGAGCTGGGGATGTTTCAACTATGCCCAGCATATCAGAGGTGTTAAAATCGAAGGTGTAAGTGTATTGTTTACAGTGTGAGAGCCCAACACAGGAGGGCACGGAGTATTTCAAACCTGTTTAAAGGGAGCTTGCATGGTGTCAGCTTCTTTCTTCTCTGTCTGGGCTGTAGAGGAATCCTAGAAAAGGTCTCTGTTTCATGCCAGAAACGTTCAGAAGCTTGTCCTGATGGCTCAGCTCTACAGGAGAGCAATCTTTGTTAGTGTAGCTCCCAATGTGGTGCAGCTGCTGCCTGCTAGTCTGGCTAGAAATGTCAGACCACATCAAGACCTGAGAACAAAATAGCTGTAGACAGCTTTTCTCTCATCTGATTTTTCAATCAGATGTCATAGAGACATTATTACATTTTAATAGATCCATTTGCATTGCCTGCTCTCAGAGCAGACAGTGTACAATTTTATCCTAAAATACATTCACTCCATCTTATATTCTACTCCAGTATTACCCACTCCATCTTGTATTTACTGCAGTAAACTGAAGGAAGCATGATTTGCATTTTATGCACTATGCATTCATTTTATGAGGTAGCATTTTCTCTTGTCTTCCACAATACAGCCTGAGAACTTTCTAAATGTTCATGGAAATGTTTTGTCTCCCACCTCCATCTACCTCTGACGTATTCCTCTTTTCTAAGCAGAAAGATAAATAAAATAAATGCTTTTATAATAAAAATAGTCTGAACATTAAATAAGTTCCACAGAGCTTAGCTGCCATCTAATGGTTAAATAAATTTGGCTTTGTTCAACTCACAATTCCTTGAATTAAAGAAAGACAGAATTTGTGCAGAAAATAATTTTATTTTCTGCACAATTTAATAGGATTTTCAAAGACAAATTAATCTCAAGGACAGATCAATTCACGTATTTCTCTCCACTGCTTGGAAGAACACCTTTGAAGGTATCATCTCATTTATATTTCTCTTATTTCTCTATCAAATACGTACTTCCATGTTAGAATCTTTGTTCCTATCCATGAACTCTACATCAAGTTTAAGAATTTTAGATTCAGATAAGGACAACAAAGAGTATATCAGAAATACAGAAGGCTACAAATGTGGTGGAAGAGGAGTTGCCAGTTTTAGGAGTTTCTTTTACATAGTGTAGGAAGCAAAACCAAACAAATGACTCTAGTAAATTATTTCAGTTGACAGGGTTGATTTTTTTTTTCTCTGTTGGTTTGTGCTCCCATCTAACCAGCCAGAGCTTAGTATAGAAAACAGAAGCTGATAGTGATTTTCCAGAAGGAGAAACAAAGTAAAATTGACAAAGCTCTTTTCAATTTTGTTGTTTTAACTCTCCCAGGATCATTTTGATCAGGCAGCCTTTAGCATTTATTCAAGTGCTTCCCAGATAACTTGAAATACCTGAGGGGTAATTTGCTAGCTAACACATGCAAGAAACAACTACACTTACCAAACTTTTAGTGTAAACATTCCTGTGCACACAACCCTGAGTAAGAAGCCCATGAGTGTTTGCAGGCCAGGCAGTGGGCAGGACAAGGGCACCAAGCCTTGATATTGCTATTTTGCTGCCTTATGGCTCCCTGTTTTCTCTTTTCCAGTTTTACACACCAAATTTCCATGTTGGTGTTTATTCTCTTAGACCCTGAAGCTGCTATGAATTCATAGTTTTAGCTTCTCCACTTTGCATGACCCTGTGTGGATCCCTGGATCCCTTTCTCACAATAAATGTTTTCTCTGAAATTTACCCCCAGATTTTGTGGCTGGGCTGCATTGGAGCTAAGCCTTGGGCCACAGAGAGCTGCATCCCTTGTCAGAGGAATGCAGGGAGAGTGTTACAGCTGAAAATGTGTTTGTACTGTCTGTGTTTATGTACTTTTAAGCAGAGATAAGTGCAGTGGTTAATCCCACCCCGAGCTATTGTTTCAAGGCCTCTGTAGGTGCAGGATCTCACACTGGTTACATGTGGTTAAAATTGCCAACCTACGTGAGTTGTGCTTCCTCATCTGATTCAATTTTGGCTTTACCTTTGAATCACACGAGTCTTCCATTTAAACAGTGGGAGTACAAATGATAAATCTCCTCATTTTCCTTTTGTTGGCACAGGGCTTTAGCTTCCTGCCCTACGGGGAATTTTGGATAACTCATTGTCAAGACAACTCTCAGCAGGATCGAGGCCTTGCGTGAAAAATTATGTTTTCCACAGTGAATGCTTTAAAACTAAGCACAAACACACCAGACAGTAGGTGGCAGTTCAGGGTGGCATCTGATGACAAAACTTTTCCGCAGAAAAAGAATCTGAACTACAATTTCTCTGTTCCATGAAAATTGTTAGATGTTTTTGCTTCACACCAGTTGTTTTTTGTCACCTCTTTTTCATTATATTGAAATAATTGATGCGAATTAAAAGTAAAAATTAGAACAACTAAGAGGGAAGAGCACAGACAAAAGCATGGCAGTGTCTTCTGAACAGATGAAGAGGTTTGAAGGAGCTGAATAGAGCAAAAAGGAGCCCCATGTCATAAATTATGTTGGTCAGCAATTTGGAACAGAGAGCATGTTTAATCCTATGAGAGTGCAATACCTTGCATGATGTACAAGTGCCTCACAGACAGAAATTATTGTCACCATTTATAATATAAATGACCATATCTGTGTAGCAGGGTTTATTACTAGATAATGCCTTATCTGGAGTGAGAAATTAAATTGTGTAACAATACCAGCACAATAGTTCCCTTGGCAATAGAGCTGCACAGTGGTTGAACTGAAACTACTCTCTGCAAGGTCAGTTAGAGACCTCCAAAATGCAACATATCCTGTGCTCCTCTGCTAAACCATGACACTCACAAAGCCAGTGGTCTGGAGAAACCACCGGTTTTTAATTGTGTAGGTGAGAAAACAATTTTTCTCATTCAAAATATTACAGCTATTCTTATTTGTGGTTCCAGCAGAAATCCACTTTATAACAAAAGCCCTGGGCTTTTTTGAGAGGGTTCACAAACACTCTGAGCAGGGTGATGAACTAATATTGGATTTACCTTTTAAAGACAAGAGTGAGAAACCACTGGTTTTAGTTACTTCAGGCTCTGCTGGGAGAGCCTTGAGGGGCGTTTGTGAAGCTGTGCTGAGTCTTTTTCACACGAAGCACATAAGCCGTACTCTGCTGGCTGTAGCTTTTCCAATTTGTGGATGTCTTTGGCCATATTAAGACAAATTTGAGAAAAGCTTATGGAGAATTAGAAATCCTTATTCAGAATCCAGTAGCTTAGCTGCTGGTTGTTATTCTGAGCTGCTGGTTATTCTAATATCAATTTCAATGATTTTTATTTCAGAAGAATTGTCTTAGTAACACACTGGGAGCAGGAATAATATATGGAGTAGTTTGGCGACTACTGGCTTAATAAATATCATTTCTGTCCAGCCCATCTATTCTGCTAGAACTTTTTTACAGCTATTAGTCTTTCTTTCTTTCTTTCTTTTCTTTTCTTTTCTTTTCTTTTCTTTTCTTTTCTTTTCTTTTCTTTTCTTTTCTTTTCTTTTCTTTTCTTTTCTTTTCTTTTCTTTTCTTTCTTTCTTTCTTTCTTTCTTTCTTTCTTTCTTTCTTTCTTTCTTTCTTTCTTT
>VZTI01004487.1:2033212-2064266 GCA_013397865.1 Struthidea cinerea
CTTCCTTCCTTTCTTCCTTTCTCCCTCCTCTTTTTTTTTTTCTTTAGAAAAAGAAAAATACGTAAATTTAAATATTATTTTGTGTCACGGAAAAGTTGTGCCTTTCTCAAACGGATTTAATAATTCGTGCTACTTCATATTAACCTGAGTTTGGAAATCTACCATAACACCACTCTTGATATTCTAAGCATGGCTCCATTTCATTTAGGAAATGTAGGACAACAACAGTTGTTGAGCCTTTAAAATACCAAGCAATAAGTTCAAGATCACTCTTTACACCATAATCCTCTTCCCCACACTGAGTGCCAGTGTTTGCACATCTTGACAAACAGATTCATATAGAGTATTTGTACAGTGAGCCATTTTAAGAAGAGATGCTATTCAAATAAAAATTTATACCAAGGACGTAGATATAAAATAACATGATTTTCAGATACTCTACTTTATCCAATATTTCTTCTGGTAATGTTGGAATTTATCAGACGTGAGTTTAAATTCTTCCTCTGGAGTCAATGCAAAGAGAGAGGTACCCGCAAACATTGATTTAGTGCACCAAGACCATAAAGCTCTGCACAGCTTTGAAGGTGTCGCTGTTACGTCCGAGGCACATAAAGAAAACGACCCAGAGTCCAGGCTCATGAACAAGTGGAAGCCGAAGCTTTTCTTTAATAATTTTCTGACTACTATACAGGATAGATTGCAAAAAGTGTGTTGAGTGGCAATAGGTAATTGGTTCCTCGGCCATCCATCCCTTGAGAGGATTGGCCAAGTCCTAAGATACCTATTCCATAATATTTTCAAAGTCAAAGCCATAACAATCTTGCAAAGCAGCTTGCAGGTGCAAGAAGTTTATGAAACTGTGACCTTGTTTAAAATAGTTTACATAGGAAAGACAGTCTTCTCACAGAATATTGAGAAAAGGCTGAAGAATTTCTCTGATTCTAGCTTTTTAGCACCTACATGAAGGGAACTATTAATGAGCAGAATCTTTGCTTGAATGTCTAAAATAACACGAGGCTAAGCCAACCTTTATTTATCCTGTTGAGTGTCTCGTCTAATACCATTCACACAGAGTGTTTACTTCTAAGATCATTTAAAGTTGCATAAGGAGAGGTGAGCTTGGCTTCACCAAAACATTTGTGGCAAATGCAGCACAATCATAGCAGAAAGAGTTGACAGAGTAATGGTTTTTTTTGCCTTAGAACTGAAGGTCCACATTATGGTAGAAAGAACAACATCTGTTTCAACACAAACCCTATCTACATAGAAGTCCAGTCAGGGAGTGAAAAATCAGCCAGGTGAAAGAAAGCTGCAAAATTTTCTTGAGAGCAAGCAGGTCTGAAATCAGCCATTGAGACACTCTTCTGGGAAAATAGCATTGGAAAAGTTGGTACCCACTGTAAGAGGAGCACTGACCATGGCAAGAGTACTGATGAACCTTGCCACTAACTTTCCTAAACATTAAATGCAATCCAGGGATCCAGGAGCTGACCATGGTGTAGGTAATGGATCAACTGCTTTTCTTGGAGGGATTCAAACTTTCCTTATATCATTGGAAGATATAAAGTATGTAAAACTGGGGTTTATTTTGGTAGCTTTTGTGTCTCCTTTCATGTCCATGCTGAGATCTCCTGTCAGAGGAGGATTCTGTTTCCTTGCCCAGACGCCCATCAAAACAGCAGATGCACCAAAACTTTTGCAAATTTCCTGAATTTCTGTGTGAACACACAAGCCTTATGACCTATTTTCTGAGGTTCTATGACAAAATCCCATTTTTCCCTGTTTGTCAGAATCTCTCTTAACTAGTCTGCTCCATGCAAAACGTAAATATCTACCAAAAATAAAGGGATCTCATATATGAAGAAGAAAAGTGTTTAAATTAAAGGTACTTTTTCTACTGAGTCATTAGATTGAAAAAACCACATTTTTTATTCATCTAGGCCACATTTTTTTAATACTCCCACAGCTTTTAACCAGCATAAGATGTTGCACAAGAAGTGTGCTGTGGAAACAAGAAGGGGATAATCTCTTCCTCCACCTGCTGTCTCTGATCCCAGTACTAAAACCCAGTTTGCAGCTTCCAGCACCACAGGAGCACGCTGGTGATTAATGTTCAGCTTGTGGTTCACCAGAACTCTCAAGTCCTTTCCTGCATGGTTTCTATTTAGCTGTCCAGTCCCCAGTTTTCTCTATTCTATGTGGTTATTGCAGGACTTTCTTTTGTCCTTGTTGAAATTATCAAGAGCCCTGTTCACCCACATCTCCAGCCTGTGAAGGCCCCTCAAAATGGCAGCCCTACTAACCAGGACATCAACCAGTGCCCCAATTTGCTCTTGCCAGTTTGGCAGCCCATTGGGTGGGTATTTGATACTGACAGTAATTAATGAAGAATTTAAACAGTATCGGTGCCAGCCACCAAGAGGTGCCACTGATACCCAGCTGCCAGCTGGACTTTAAACCTCTGACCATCAGCCTTTTAGGCCAGAAAGAAAAACGTCCAGCACTTTTCCACTTTATACTCCATCTATCCAAAATATAGTTCTTCAGTTTAGCATCATGGAATTCCATGCTGACACTCTTCCTGGAGTGAGGGTAAACAACATCTGTTGCTCTGTCTGCTTGTGCATGGATCGAGTCATCTCCTCATGGAAAACACATCGAGTTCAACAGCTGTGCTTCCTACTGCTAAATCCATCCTGGCTGCTCCCGATAATTTCTTGTCTCTCATGTGCCTGCAAATGGTTTAAACAAGAATTTACTCCAATATCCTACTAAAAACTGAGGTTAGATTCGCCAGCCTGTAGTTCCACAGATTCTCCTTTTTGCTTTTCCTCTTGTGTTTTTTCCTCTCTCAGAGTGAGGATAGATGCCTCAGACTCAATCAAACACCTTTCCTTTTCTTTTCCACCCTCTTAGATTTGAATCAGACTCCCTCTTCATTCAACAGACCCGAACTGATGGTGAGAAAAATGTTCGTTCACATGCACCTGGGTTCACAGCAGTGATTCTGGGATGTGCTAATGACAGGGAAGGCTAAAGTGATAAATAGCAGAGGCGTGGTTTGGGATTTGGCCTCTGCTGGTGTGTATTAATTCTAGTGAACCCTTTTGCAGATACCATTCTAGGGTCTCAGCTGTCTTCCTTAGATGGGAGATTATTTTTTCTCTTGTAACACCCATTATTTTGCTGGATATGAGAAATCTTTGGTTCAGATCCAGTAGTATTCACCTGTCCTCACACACTTGTAAAAGGACTGCCTCAAAGTTCCATTTGTGCCTACACACAAAATTAATTCCACGGTACCATCCGAATTTCAATGCATTAAGCATTTCAGTGAGCACAGTTGCTCCTATTAAACATGTTTGCACACACAGGAGATAATTTCATTCAGTGAACTATCTTGTTACACAAGAGATCAATTAAGAAGACTGTGTCTGCTGGAAACTCAATTAGGACTAATCAGTTTTATCCTACTAAGCTCAGAAAGAAGTTTCCTTACACTGTCAATGGTAGGACCTGGACATATAATTTAAATCTCTTACATTATTTGGAAGAGGTTTAATCTTTCTATTTCCTTAGATATTTTGTTTTGTCACATCCCATCTGGCAGCTCACAGATAAACAGTTAAGGAATCAAAAATTATTTTCGTTTCGTGTAAACCCTCATGCTTTCCAACATCTTGCTCTGCAGCAAAGGAAACAGCAAGAGTGTAAGATATGGAATCACAGAACACCAGAATAACTTTGGTTGGAAGGAACCTTAAAGATCCCCCAGTTCTGACCCCCTGCCATGGGCAGGGACACCTTCCACTATCCCAGCTTGCTCAGAGCCCCATCAAACCTGGCCTTGAACACTTCCAGGGATGGGGCATCCACCACTTCTCTGGGCAACCTGTGCCAGAGCCTCACCACCCTCACGATAAAGAATTTCTCACTAATAACTAATCTAAACCTACTCTCTGTCAGTTTGAAGCCATTCCCTCTTGTCCTGTCACCCTATGCATGTATGGTATGGGACAGACTGTGGCAAAGTTGACAAATTCCATGTCTACCATGTCAGTGTTAGTATCACCCACTTCTGTAAATATGATATATTTGGCCTGAATTTCTTTTGAGTTATAACATGAAAAAAAAATATGAATAGTAAGTGATTTGCAGAAGCCTGACTGTCCTCTTTTTCAAACTCAGAGTAGCTGAAAAATGCACTGAATTGCCATTGATGCAATTTTAATGGACTTATTTCTGGAGTTACTTCTAATTAACCTGATAATAATATTTGCTGTCTCTTTCCATTCTAAAAAAGGCGCAAACCAGTCAAAAACTATTGTCTCCTGTGGAAAACTATATGTCTTATAAAGTCATGGTTTAAAAATAGAGCTTCTGTAATGCTTATGAGATTCTATGAGCAGTTCTAGTTGTAACAGCACCCAGAGTAATCAGGGTCCACACAAATGTCTTGGTGCAGAGAGCAGCCTAAACAAACATTCTGGAAGATGTGTCAGCACTGAAACACTTTATATCACATAGAAAGTAAATTATACCTTCAGCTGAAATTAGGAAAGCATTAAAACAGCGTCCAAATTTGAAACATCTCCACTGCTGTAAGAGCAGAGTTTAGCCCTTCATTCATGTATTTAGCTTCATGGTAGCAGCACCCACTTGTAGCAGTGAGGGGTCATTGCTCTGTTCTACAAAAGCAAGGGAGGGGAAGGCCTTATTTTTATGATGTAAGATGTGAATGCCATAGCAGCCAGGAAGAGAGAAAAGGGGGTTTTTATGTAAATCACATATTATCTTTATATGATACACTGAGTCTCTGTTGGCCAGCTGCAACAGAGCTATAAGCTTTCTGGTAGAAAGTCTGGATTTAAACAGAAATTACACTAAACTCCTCATTAATTAATATGAAGAAAGAGGGGAAGTGGTCTGTGTTCCCATGTCATCCTGTCTAATTTGTTGAGACTGCTATAGGGGCATGAGAACAGAACACAGTTTTTGGGATAGGGATGAGGGTCTCACCTTTGATTGTTAAAATGCCAGGACTTCATTACTGACTGTAGTCCTTCATTTAGGGGTAGTCCCTTGCCGAAGGCATGAAATAGAAAACAAGCAGAAAACTCTGCAGGGAGAAGTATATCCCTAAACCTGAGGGTTTTCCCAGGTAACAACAGAAATAATTCAACATAAACAACTTTATTAGTAAGTATTTTCAGCCAGTTCCTCACACATCTTCTGCTCACCGTTGGACTATTCACAAGGGAAAAATTGAGCATGCATGAGAAACAAACAGCTCAGAGATCTGGATGAAGATCAGAACCAGGAGCCTCTCCCAGTGTAGTTCCTGCAATCATGTCCTATTTTAATTAATTGAACTCAACTGTGTTTTCTTACATTCATGAAGAGAATAAAATCCATTCGTTTCAGTTTCTGCTTTAATTGCACCACAGGATCACTGCCTTGGAAACTGTAGGGCATAACCGTAAGTACAGTCAGTGACAAAAGCAGCTTTGGGCTCATTCATCAGCACTCAAGTGTAGGATGTAGGTCAAAGTCACATCCCAGTTTAGCTCAGGAAAGATGAATGTCCCCAGTGGAGTGACTGATTTTTGAAACCAGGCGAAGGAACCCCCAAAGCACAGTGCAAGTTTGTGAGCCCTGTGGTTATGGAAAGCAGTCACAGAGCAAGCATTGCACCCTTCTCCTTTCTCCTGCCTCTTTCAGTTCTGCTGCCTTTCAAGGTCCAGGATACATGTTTTTGCTGTGCTTTGGGATTCATCACCACCTGCTCTTTGGATTTAACACCTTCTTTGCTTTAGTCCAGTTATCTCCATAGTACCAGAGAAAGGATTATGGGCAGCACATTTTATGTGATTTATAAAAATATTTCTCTCATGCAATTGTTATTTATTCTTTGAAATGTTAACATTCAGTTTTACCATTAGAGGGCTGTATTGTTTGTTACTTTTCTATCTGTTGTCTATTGCATTCTTGTTTATATCTGTCAAAAACTACCTGTAATAACAGCCATGACACAAACAACTTCTTGCCTTCCACCCAGTAAGTGGCATGGATCTTGTTTGCTCTCATATCAGGAGTCCAACAGAAAGAGGTAAATTAGTAAGTGTTCCATAAAATTACTCAGTTAACTTTAGAGGTCTTTTCTGCTACTGCTGATCACTGAAGAGGTGATGGACCTCCTTTCTCAAAGGGAAGCAGATAGAGCAGACTTTTATGGTGATATCTGAGAGGGAGGTCTCAGAGAGAAAATCTGTCCTCACTGATGTCAGGGGGAAATTTGCCACTGAATTGCGTTCAGGATTTATCTTGATTCTGTCTAACACAGTGAAAGTCATCAAGGACAACTCCTACCAATGACTGAGGAGGCTCGGATGAACCTTTGCATGCAATCACATCTGTCTGTAAATTCCCAGTTTAGGATTTATTACAGCTTCCTCTGTTACATTTAAAATACTGGCCATCAGTGTCAGATGCAGTCACAGGCTGAGTGGGGAAGGGGAATTGCAACAGTTTGTTCTTTCTCTCAAGATCAAATCATACTTTCTCCTTAGGAACTCCTAGGTCCAAGAAGGCCTGCAAGAATTCATGCAGAAAGATAGATACGGTTTTTTATAAATTAGGATCTATTTTTTTTGCAAGCCAGAAGTGGTCAGGCTAATTTCATCAGGGCTTTTTCATGGCAGTGGCTGTACCCTGTTTTCTGACCATTAGGAAGTACAGATGCTGAAACATTGTGATTGAGTTAGCCCAGTGGAGTTAGCAGAGAAGTCCACTAGTTAGAACGCTCATGTATACATAAACAAATTAAGGTGAAACAGACAGCACTCTCCAAAGTTACCCAAGTAATGCAGTGCCAAATCCAACTCTGTACAACACCTGGTTGTATCAAAAGACAAAATTATTTGATGTTTTTCATTATAGAGAGCTCCCTGGGTTTTCTTTTATGACTTATCTCATGCATCCAGATTAGAAAATGTCAAACCATTAACTGACTGTTCTTCTGAGCACTCAGTATCAAAACAGCCCTCCATTGTATCACTGGGCTTCAGGGGACATTTTCAAAGACACAAATGACATGCAGACACTGACTTTCATTACCTGCACCAGAAATTGTTTCAGAGGTTAGGGACATTAGGGGCTCTGACGTTACACGTCAGGAGAATATTTTATCAAAATACCCTGCTAACCAGGGCACACGCAGGAAAGATTATCATAACTCGTAATGAATAAAGCTGTGTTCTCAATTCAGCAAATCTTTTAAAGACATGATTGTCTCCCTTGAAATTCAGTAAGGCAATTTAGGAGAACACAGTAGCCATGTAGAGAGAGAGAGAGAGAGAAACTTCAGAAAAACTTGAATTTCAAATCCTGACATTACAAATAAAAATAAAAATTTAAAAATACGTTATGTTTTATATAACCAGCGGGACAGTTTGGTTTTAAAAATTCTGCTCTGCTGGTTTCATGCTGCAGCCAAGGGCCCTAACACACTTTTGCCCCTGACATTTGAGCTGAGAAAGTAACTGTGTATAAAAATGGTATAGCAGTTGTATGGATTTCCACTAAAGGCTTTGAGAAAATGGCAGAAAGACATCAAGTTACCTGTTGTTCTTTCTGCTTCCTAATATTAGACTATACAACGAGAAATAGAGCTTGCAGAAAAAGAGAAGCAAATCTGATTTACCTTCCTGACATGTAGACCACAACATGTCTTCCACGAGCCGCGGTATTTACTTTTATGCAAAATAGCCACAGAAAGCCATGGGTGAGGACAACAGCCAAATAAACAAACAAACAAATAATAATCAAGGAACGTTCCTTTTATTTTTTGCCTAAATACAGATTTACTTTTTAGTTTGCTTTTGACTGACAGAATATCAACATATGGATTAACTCCCTCTTGTCATTATTGCAGGAATGTTAACGTGTCCTTTTAACACTTGTTGTGTCACAACATTACAGACTGTTTTAGAGAAAATGTTCATGAACAGTTGATGGCAAAATTCCACCAGGATTCACGCACAGAAATTAATGTTGATTAGTTGTGACGAAACCCCCAACACCCATATTTCTAAACAGCTATGAAAATTACATGAATAATTTAAAAATAAAAATCATGAATACTGGCATCATCAGTAAAATATTGGTAAAATTCTTCTAATAATTAGATCTACTTTTCTTTTATTTGTTTGCATTTTCCTACGGCCTTCATCTTTGAATTTTAGTCACAGTTTAGGATCCCAGTGTGTCAAATGCTGTAGGTTTGGTGCTGTGAACATATAAATCTGTTTTCTCTTCAGAGAAACTAGAATTAAACTTTATGACAAAACAGATGGACAGAAACAGATGAGAGGAGTAAAGGAAAATAATGAGGCGACATTTGTGGGCGTGCTTGGCTTCTGATCTCAGAATACACTCAAATCCCAGCAGTCCCCACTTCTGTGAGCACCTCGTCAAAGAGGAATGGTGGTTAAGCAGTGGTTTTAGCAGGAATAACCAGAGTTCTGGGGAAGGCTGTAAGAAATAAAAGATAGGTGAAGGTGTCACTGGATGCCTGAATGCATGCAATTCAGAATTTAACAAGGGTGTGATGAAAGTTGGCCTCACAGACCACCTGCAGGAGGGAAATGACAACTTGATACCGCAATAAGACCTGAAGGGCTTGGAAAATTAAAAAAAGTACTTTCTTTGACACAGCACAGAAGGTGAGAGCAATTGCAGAGTGTGAAAGTCAAAGTGATGGACTAGGAAAACGACCTTAGCAGCAGCCTGCTGCATGCACACTGGCAGCACAAAAGTGCCTCTGACAGGAAGGGACAACATGATGCCACAGCAACTGAATTGTGAGATGGCAAAGCTGTAAGAATTTAAAGAGACAATGAAATTCTATCTTTGCAGTGCTCTGCAAGCTCCCACCACCACCCCCACTGAAAAAGGATCTGTCACATTTAAAGATAGATCTTACATGTCAATGTTAAAAAGCACTCTAAATTAAAGATTAAACCTAGATTACAAACCCAAGAGATAAATCGCTTGCATCTGTAACGATGTAGAAAAGGGATGTCTCAGAGGTAAAGAACAAAGATGCATTTGTGAGGAAAAACATGCCAGGAAGCGCTTCTCTGTAGTGAAAGCCTTAAAAAGGGAAGATAAAAGAGTGCAAGGAAGACAAGCTACACAGTGAGGTCATTGGAACAGTTAAAGGAGTTGGGCAAAAGGCAGTCAAGAAACATCTGCTCTAACAGGTAAATGTAATAGTTTTATAATAGGAAGACAAAAGCAATGCAAAAACCCTCCCTTTGATCAGGTTCCTCTTGGGAGGCTGAGTGGACTAATTGTGGAATAAGTAAAATGCTGGCTGCACTGGGGAGAGTCTCAAAGACAGTGACAAGGTGATTGATGGCTGGGGTGAGAAAATCTGCTAAATGCGAGGGGAATTGTTAACTGGAGAAGAAAGATAGAAAAGGTGTAGCAAATGTTTTGTGGCATTTATTCCACAAGTGCCCTAAGTCCAGAAAGAAGACCAAGGGGAAAAGGCAACGGGGATGAACCAGGGCTTGATTCCAGCACAAGCTAAAATGGTGCAGGAGAGAAAATATTTATGCATGAGAGAAAGAAAAACCTTGACAACTAATTAACAGAGAAAGGAAAATAAAAGGGAAATCAGGAAGAAGAGTGAACCTATAGAAAGCTAAACTGTAAAGAGTGGAAGGAAAGAAGGGTGATGGCAGGTCAGTAGGTACCTCCAGGACCTTTACTTGCCAAAGATTTTTAGTAAAAAGTACTTAAAGAGAAATATACTCCGGTGATTGCCAAAAACAAATGTCAAGAGGTCTCTGCAGACCAACACCTTTGAGAGTCCTTATGACCAAGACTCTTTGTGACAGGACAGTAGGTAAATATTACAGAGTGTATTCTTGCCTACAGGACAAGAGAGAGACTCAGCATGATGTGAAAGCCATGAGTCCAGAACTGCTGCAAAGGTCAAAATTAAGTTTAGAAAAGCATTGAAAAATCCAACAGCAAGCCAGTATTAAGAGAAAGCACTGGGGAGTGGAAGAAAAAGATACATTATAAAAACACAACTCTGTCCTGTTCTACTGCAGTTCACATGTTACACAGAGAAAAGCAATCTTTTAAGATTAAATATCTAATCTAGGCTGCATTAGCAAGTGTTTGTCATCTCAGTATTTCTGGATCTCACATCCATTGCTCAAGAGTCTATATTTGGAATTAAATGTGACTCACACTGTATTAATGGTAACTGAGGTGGGTACAAAAGTGACTCAAAAGGGAGAAGACAGGGAAGGAAAACCGCGGTGCTCGAGTTCCTTGAGGTGAGAATGTGCTTTCCTGTGTGTAATGACAGGCTCTCACCTGCTGGATGTGGAATGTGGCCACAATCTGCGTTTTCAGAAGTGAGCTGCGTGTCTTCTCAACCCCGCCCCAAGTCTGGCCACTATCCTTCACTGCCTGGGCATTTTCAGAACCAATAAATGTCCAAGGTTATTTCAAATTATTCCCATATGTTTCCCATAGGTACTTGACTTTATGAGAGTCACTTTCCATTACTGCCCACTGTCCCTTCCTCCCTTCCAGTCCTGTGTGGTATATTGCACATCATTTTCTTGAAGCATCATATGGAATTTGTGCAGAGCTCATGAATACTGGAAGCGAGAGGAAGAAAAAAAAAAGCAAAAGTAGGGTTAAAAGATCTCAGTCTAACTGGAAATACTTCACAAATAGATATTTTATTACAAGATTCCTTAGAATGCACTTGTAATGCCGACATAAAAAAATTCTGGCCATATCCAAAGAGCAAGAGAGATTGAAGAGAGATTGGTGCTTATTTTTGAGTTATTTTTTCAGACATTTGTCTAAGATTGCAGCAGCCTCTGTATCTCTGAGGTTGTCTTTCTGCACAGGGAAAATATCATTCTCAATACCAGCATCTATTCTGCAGAATTTTTTCACAGTCTGTCACCTTGGAAGGTTCTGTCTTCCCTGGTTTTAGCCATGCACAGTTAAATGTTCACTCTTTAAATTGGTTTTCTAGAGTCCTTGTACAGTTTCTAGAACTAGAGAGACCCCTACCATGGCACAGAAACTGTACCCAGGAACTTCCAGAGTATTAAACTACTTTCGTATATTTAGCTTGATAAAAGGATACCAGAAGTTTTGCTCCAGGACTTCTGTAATCTGCAGACAACAGAAGTGTAGTACAATGAGAGCAAAATGCCACAAAAAGAGCAGAGATAGGTTTGGGGCTTATTTTTTATTGTAATAATTGGAAGCATTTTATGAAAGCATGAAATTACTATTAACTACATTCTAGAGCTATCCTAATTAAACAAATAACAATAATTTTTAAAACAAACAAATTAATTTTAGTGTTACAGTCTTCCTAGAGATTGATGTGCAGGTGACTGTATAAACACTCATAAAAGTTTTCACAAAATAGCTTTTGTTTGGCCCTTCTGCCAGTTCTGTAGGAATTTATTTGGTCGTTAATTTCTTATCATGAAAGTACATAAAGTAATAGTTCACAGCCTTCAGAATTATTGTGCAAAGAAATTAATGAGTGTTTTGTAGTCACTTGTATCCTAAAATTGTAAGGACCACACAAAAGCAAACTTCTTTTTTGTAGATAATGGAATATTTTCAGTGCAACCAGCTGTGCAAAAATTGCGAAAATCGTACAAAAGAGAAATTTGGATTTCTTCCAACACAAATCCAGAAAATAAAAGTCAATGTTTATTAATAGATAGTTAGCTTATGATAAAAACTAGTTTATGAAAAAAAATTAATCCCCCAAGCTTGTGAACTTGAATTCAAGTTTTACTTTACACACAAACAGTATGAAAGCTCCACTCAATTGACGGTCTAGTAGAGACTGATAAGAAGGGAATCAAGGCTCAGTTTTGTGTCTGAAGGGACCTTTAAGGCAGCACTAGAAGTATTGTATGACCATTCAGTACCGCTTTTTTCAGCAATTTTCACCTCTTGATCAAACAAACAAGAAAAACTACAACCTCACTAGAAGGAGAAAGAAGCATCAGCGTGTGCTGATCCAGCAGTCGCCAGGCAGAAAGCAGAGAATGTGGACTGCAATGAAGATCCCAAGTCATCTAGAATTCTGCAAGTTTTATCTGCAGGCCTAGAGATAAGGACTGGAAATGCAAAGTTAGGGTTTGGAAGTCAGTAGTCGCATGGCTCCTTGGAGGATTGGGAACCCAGCAGGTGCTGGTGGGATACATGGCTCCAGAAGCAACATTTGTATATTCCGTATCTGGACATCCCCATCCCCTGTTCTGTTTGCAGCTATGCCAGGAGCGACTTTGAAGTCCCCAGTAGCAGTGAGCATTGAGAAATGTTGTAAATCAGTTCAATGCTTAAATATAGTCTGCAAAGTCAAAACTAAATCTGCAGGCTCCAATGCCTGTTGTGCAGAGACAGAGGCAGCGAGAATGCTCAGCACTGAAGAGATATTCGTATTTCAGCCTGTGGTGGCTCCTCTATGGAGCCACTATATGGATGCTGAAAAGCTTTGGTAGAGAAATCTTTCAGCTTTCTGCAGCGTTCTGTGAGAACTTTGCAGTTCTCACAGAAGCTGTGAAACACACTGATATGGGTTTTTGTAAACTAACTCCTTATCTTGCACCTGGGTTTGTTATGCAAGACTGTTATGGTTCTAGCCTTCTGATATTTTGGAATAAGTGTTTTAGAGCTTGACCAATTCCCTCAAGGGGTGGATGGCCGAGCACCCAATTGTCTTATGCCATTCAACACACTCTTTGCAAACCCTGTTATAAAAGATGAATTAATTAATTAATAAAGGTCAAAACCGCTTCCCTTCTCAACTTAGTGAGCCATTCTTCGTCGTCAGTGCCACTCACAGTGACACCAATGTGTCAGGCTCTGCAGTCCCAATCACTGGAGCACAAATCCTGGGGAGGAAGGAAAGTGGAGATGTGACCAGGGAACAACTACAGAAAGAGGTTAGGAGGAAGGACAAAAAGAAGATATTAATACATCCTAAATACCTAATTAGATATTTTGGAAGCACATCAGTAACAATAGGTCAAGGAGAAAGAGTGTAAAGCCTCTGCCAGGTGTCAGAGGGAATTTATCGATGGAAGGAGACAGTGCCAAAACGTTAAATGCCTAGACTTGCATTTCTAAGGAAAGAGTAAGAGGCAGATTTTTATTCTTTTAAGAAAAAATGAAAATCAAGTGAATTCAAACATCTTGGAACACAGAACTAACAGAAAGTAGCAAAATAAAAAAACCCTATGAAATTTGAGACTAGAGAACACAAATCCATGGCATTAACTTGGGTAAAGCCAGCTGGGTGTGAATGGAAAAAACACAGTAGGGAACAAAAACTATGGATTATATATGCAAAACTGATGTCTAGTGCACAGGAGAATCAGTTTCAGCACTAATAAAATGTTTCAAGAGAAGGACTGTAAACAGGAGGGGGTTTTGAGAGCCAGCACTAACTTAATTTATAATTAAATATCTTTCCAAGGATCTAACATACCACTGACCTGCATAGATGAAGAGCTTGAGGCTTAAACCACACCCTGAAACAGCAAGTTTATAGCCAGTAGGGATATTCTCATTTACAGCAGGGTATAAAAAGTTCCTCATTTAAATTCTAAAGTTTCAGTTACAGTCTCTGCAAGAAGTTCTGTAAATGACCTTTTAAATACTTTTAATTAAAACTCAAGAACATTTTTTTTTCTTTTTAACATATAAATTGTTTTAAAATGCAACCAGCTCTTCTAATTTGAGATACAGTATAGTTTTCTATGTATTACATGCAATTTAATCCAAAGGTTGAATTCTTCACTTCTGGATTAAGGAAGCTATTTGGCTGGTAGACTGGACTTTTAATTAAGTAAGGTGTGCTATCTTTGCTTTTTTTACCCTTTACAAAGTGATAGGAGATGAAATGTTAATGGGAAAGCTCTTTTTTACCTTCAGAAGAGACAGAGGGCAGCCATTTACCATCTTATGAGGGCATCTGTTTATTTATCTCTGTCCCTTAGAACACCACAAACCGTCCAAGGAATGGGAAAGGTCAGGTCCATATTGATTATGTTGTAAGCTGAGGACAATCTGAATGTAATGCTTTCTGATGGGCTGTGCTGAAAGCAGTGGTTCTGCAGAGATAAATGCCCACTGTACTCATTTCATGTTGCTTTCCCCCTTTCCACTTCAAGCTGTTTCTGGCTGCAGAAGTGACATAGATCTCTATCCATTACTAACTCGAAAATCTGATCTAAAGCTCTGTGAACCTGCAGGCGGTGCTCGGTAAATTGGTATTAAAACCCATATGAGGAACTGCATAATCCTTTAAAAGAACATTTCATTTGCCGGTGACCTTTTCAGCATTGGAACTAGTTGCTTGTTTGGCAATGATTTTTGCTAGAATAATCCTCAATACTTACATGCACCCTTTGTCTAGCATGAACCCTGAATTTTTTTCCACAGGCCCATCATATTATGCCACGGTTCTCTGGATAGATGGCTTTAATACAACCAATATCATCAAGACGTATTGGATATATTGTTAGTAAACTATGAACAGTTGACTGTAGGTGCAGCTGATGATACACCACCAGCAGTGCGCAGTGACCATAAAATTATTTATTTAGGAAGCTGTTCCAGAAGCAATCTATTGGGCTGCAGCTTTAAACCCTCAAAATTGCAGAGTCCCATCGATATTTAAACCAGGCTTTAAAAGGCCAGTTGCAACAAGTCTGGGTGAGTGTAGGAAACACTGGATTTGCCAGGATATTTTCAATGCTTTACATGTGATTTTGCAGTTGTTTGTTTTTTGGTTTTTTTCCTCCTAGCCACATCAAATAAGCAGTCAGAGGAAATTAAGGCAGCACTAGGGTAAGCAGTGATGCTGAGCTACATGGCAGCTTGATCTCATCCTCCACTGATGGTTCCTCACCTTTCTTACCAGGAGAATAAAGCCTATTAAAATAATTGCTGACATTCCNAAGGTCCCTGGCTGTGGTGCTGTCATTGCCAGAGATGTCAGAATGAATCAAAACCCATTTACACTTCAAGTTCAGATCAAGAGCTTTCTTTTTACATGAACCTTTTAGTGATACCAGAAGATAAAGCTGAAGGGGGAAAAAATGGAGTCTGGCCGCACTTCAACTTTGCTTTCCAAATTTGAGATCTTTATGACTGGATTACTGACACACTGTCATGCCTTTACATAGTGAGAGAGACCCAGGAACACAGAGTGCTTCAGAGGCTGTTATGAAATACAGCAGATATCATATTGCAGTTATATTAACAAAGTTAGTAATTAAAAATATAAGGGAATATTTGTAATGTACGTTTCTAGTAGCCAAAAAAGAGAACCAGTCTGCTCATTCTCTCAGACATGCTATGGCATAGACACCCGTTGTCAACAACTGTGAATAAATCTGTAAAACTGCACTCCAAGTGTGGAAGTACAATTTCTATTGAGAAAATCTTCTTTTAGGAAATTTTTTCAAGAGGTTGTCCTCAGGAGAGAGTTTGGGAAGGAAATTATTTTTGTGGCTATGTTAGTCTAATATGAATCTTTTGAGCTGAAGTTTGAAATGGAAATTCCTCATCCTTAGAGTCAAAAGAATACTTAATACAAAGCTTTCAGACTTAAAAACGTTTTGCTGACACCTTATTAGTTCTCTCACTGCCTTTTTCTTGGAAAGTAAAGAACATTCTCTCTTAACCGAAAGATAACATGAGCTGTGAAGAGCAAGAGGTGAACCAGGAGAAGGCACTTACGAAATATACTTTGAGAGTGGCTCCCAGGTCACTTTCCTCCATCAGCCTCTCATTTAGATTAAAATCAATGGAATGAATAACACTTAGTCCATAGGGAGCGTGTACAGCTCTAAATCCACTGATTTCTCTAAGGCCATGTTACATCCCTGTTGAAAAAAAATCTGGTAAATTCAAGTATTTATGAAGTCCCTCATCAAAGTCTTCAGCTCAGTTCTAAGAAATGTACTTTCAGTGTTCATACAAGAACCAATAAACTATGGAGATGAACTTAAATAATGCTGTTGTCATTAGACTGTGAAACCACATTATACTGTTACCAGAACTTCATTTAATTTTTCTCCAGTCATTTAGTAATATTCAATTTGTTTGTAAGATCGTTGGTTTTTTCCTCTCTATTTTACAACCCACACTTTCTTCTCCCTTGAGAATTAGATTGGGATTCACTTCAGAAAAACCCCTTTCTCCCTATGAAGGGATCAATTTGCATTAGTACTTTTTTGCCATGTTAAAACTGTACTCCACAGAAATTGTGAATTCAATGCCAATGATTTTAAAGTCTCCAAAGTGCAACTGGATTTTCTGTAAAAAGTGCTTGAAAAACATACCAGAGTCAGCTGAAACAATGTCTTGACACGTGGCAGTCAATATTGGTGAGTGCTGGGATGTTATTTGTTCAAGTCCCATACTCGGAAGCCCTTTCTGTGGGAAATGTGCAACGATGTCCATTACTTTTGGCAGTAAGTCAAATTTTTTTATATTTTAAAAAACAATGATCATTATCTTTTTTTTTATGTTAGAGGGGTCAAGGGAGGGAGTATGTACCTTCCCATCTGCTGGAGCAGTAGGCTGCTGCAACATTGCAGCCCCTAACGCTCTGAGAGCAAGCAGCAAAAATTGCTGAACACTGCAGTTGTCATTAGACAACTATTATGTTATTATCAGTGTGATAAAGATGTCTTGTTTGCATCTAGCAATAACAACAATTTGAATCGTGGAAACGGTAGTGCAAACAGGAAACTGAACTTGCAGAATAATGGGAATAATAGGATTTGGCCATTGATTTCTACATGAAATAACAGAGGAGGGGAAGATTGGGGGATAAAGAAAACAGAACCAAAGAAGCCAGCGACAATATTTGAGCAAAGCAGTAAGTGAACTGGAATATACATAAAGCGGGAAAACTAATTTTCATAATAGAAGAACAAAAAGCAGACAAAATTAGAGGAAATGAATCCACTCCAATATAAAAGACTGCTGTTTGACTGCAGCTGATCTGTACTTCAGTGCAGCAACAGAACCTCTGCTGTAACAATAAACTGAATAAAAAAAGAACATTGGAGACAAGTAAGTCACTTAGAAAATTAGTTCTCACCCATTCTAAAGTGTTTTGCATTCTTCTTGGAATTCATTATGTGCAGTGTTACTCCTTCACAAGATAAAAACCATTTATTTCCATGTTTATGAAATGTTCTTTTAATTTATTCTATTGCTCTGTTACCAGCTTTATATTTTCTTATGCCTGGAAAATTTCCTTTCCTCATTGATCTCTTTTTGTTACCTCTTTCACTCAGTGTTCCTTTTTTTTTCCCAGTTAAATAGAGCAATAAGATTTACCAGGAAACAGAGGTGAAGTAGTCTTGGGGTTATAATTCCATATATCTCTTACTGGAACTACAGGGGACAAGACAAAATGTTTTCTGCCAGTATACAATGTTTTCCTTAGTTGGTCTCATTCAGTTCTGACTTCAGGACTTGATCTTGAAATAAGGTAGCTCAACAAATCTGGAAACTAGTTTGTTTTAATATCTGCTGTCTCTGGCGTGCCAGCACAGTGTGCGGAGATGGAAAAAGAAACTTTTAGCCGCACTTATTCATCTTGGACTTGAACACCTGCAAACCTAATATTTGTTTTCTTCCTTTTTGTAGCTCAGTGGCTTCACAGTTCTTTTCCCCATCCATTTTTACTGCAGTTGTTCAATCAGCCATTTTCATCTATATTATCTTGTGATAGTTTCCAATGTTTTTGGTGTTATTTACTTCACAAGCTACTGACAATCAGTTTCTGCCAGATGTTCTTAGAATCAAAGCAGAAAGATGAGCTGAGACTGCAGCAGACAGCTGGGACAAACACTGTCTGGGATTTTTTGCGTGTATTTTTTATTTTGTATACGTGAATATATCTATTCAAAACCATAGTCTGACAACATGTGATGAAGAACAATGGGCTAATCAGCCAAGCACGATGTGAAAGACAAAGTATTTACTTCATGATTTTGAAACTCGTCACCAACACATGCTGTGAACAAGTTGCTATAAGGTTTTGTGAGCTTTACTGTTCATGCTGGTGCTGAGATTCCCACAGTGTGCACTACTAAACCTCCAAGGTCAGAGTCCTTTTACCAAGAAAAGTGAGACCAGAGTTATGATTCTTCAGCATTTGCCACTTCATCAGACCACTGAATGGTCTGGATATGGCAAATTTGACATGCTATGACAATTTTCCATTTTTAAATCTCAGGTGATTTTACAGTACTAATGAGGCTATTGATCTAGGGCAAAAAATCTAGATCTAGATTGATCTAGAAAGAAAAATACAATCACAAAATAAAATACAATGGTTTGGGTTGGAATAAACATTTAAGATCAAATAGTTTCAATTCCCTCACTAAGGACAGGGACACTTTTCACTAGACCCGGTTGCTCAAAGCCCAGAGGTGGGGCATCCACAGCTTCTCTGGGCAACCTGTTGCAGTACCTCATCACCCTCGCAGTGAAGAATTTCTTCCTAAAAATTAATATAAACCTTCCGTCTTTCATTTTAAAGCCATTCTTCCTTGTCCTGTCACTGTACTCCTTCATCAAGAGTACATCCCCCTCTTGCCTGCAGGCCCCCTTTAGGTTAAGGTCTCCCTGGCAGCCTCTCTTCTCCAGGCTGAACAGCTCCAATTCTCACAGCCTGCCCTTAATATGAGGAAGTGGAAAACACACAAACCTTTAAACTGTAGAGAGACAGTAAACTGTAGGTGCAGCATCATCTGTGAGCCAAGTTACTCTCATTACTATTCAGATCAGTGGTGTTCATTAGTATTTGCTCACCACAAAGGGGTCCATATAGAAATACTCAGTTTCTCAGCTACAAGAGATTTGATTAAACAGCTACAGCTGAGCTAAAGCCTTTAGTGATAATAGGACCAGTTGGTAGCCTGGGGTTTTTCCAGTTGAAAGGCTCTCAGTGAGCAGCTTTTTAAGGAGCTTCTTCAAGTCCTGGACTCCAAACCTTGAGAGAAAAAATGAAAGGTGTGTAGCCTTTAGATATTGGAAAGAAGTGAACCCAGGCATTTAAGAGAAAGGAAATAAATTCATAATATAATAAACAATACATAGAAAGCTGAGGGGGAAGAAAATGTGTGTTTCTTGCCGTGTGAAATTTTGGGAATACGAAACAGTAAAAACCAAAGGGAGTTTGCCATGGGAAGGCTGAGAGGACATTCTGGAAAGGGAGGGGGACATGAAGGGATTGGAAGAGCCTAGCAATGCAGTATACTAAACCAGATGGAATACCATGGCATGATCTGAACTGGCACTGAGGGGAAGTACAGAGCACCTCTGGGGCTAAACAACTGCACAGGGAAAACTATCTGGACTATCCAGGTTGCCCTTAAATCTGGAAAAGTGAATGAGATCACCTTTGGGGAAGTCTGAAATACTTCAGACTCCTAGATACCTTTTAAAATTCTGGGGTATAGCTCTGGGAGATGCATTCATTGAGAACAGCAAGCCATCAAATGGTGAGCACAAAAGACCTCCAGTGATGTTTACTTGTTAGGTTCCTGTTGGTATCGTTCAAACTAACAGCAGAAATGTGAGGCTGTGAAATGGCAAATTCTAGTGGAACAAAAGCCCAAGGCATGAAAAGTTTTAAAATTGCATTATTTGCTGTTTATGAGGTTCTTCTTACAGGAAAGAGCTAAAAAATATATTCCACAGAGCATCAGAAAACTTTTGCATTGTGTTTTGAAAGAATATTGCTATTAAAAAATAAGTTTTATGGAAAGAATATTGTTATTTTGTATTTAAGACATTGGAATTATAATCAAGATAAAAGAAAACAATCAGTATCTCTTACTTATTGTCTCAGAACTGTAAGGGCTATCTTCTTGGTAATAAGGCAAACATTTGTGAGCCATAATAGGAAGGTACAGCAGGTTTTTTCCAACCATGTCAAAATTAAATGGCAATGCCACCTCAGGAATTACTGGAATGGTCTTTAAATTGAGGTGATCTCTCACAAGGGAGAGGTAAAAACAAGCATTGGGAATTTCTTTTCTTTGGTTTTTTTTGCCACATACTCTCTCTTGTCATATAATTTTGAGTTTCTTACTGTTTTACCTCCGTGAAATGGGTCCTACTGTTCATAACTGCAAGTATTTATTTGTAAATTATTTATTGTTACCGATCGAGTGTAAACAACAACATGAGAACTTCAAGAAGTTTTACTGAAAAGCTATAGGCTATGGAAACCTTTAGAAAGGTGTGTCATTTATTAACTAAATTGTTGGTGGAAAACATCATTTTAAAGAGATCTTCCAACCCAACAATGAACAAGACCAAAGCTGCACCATGCATGGCTTAAGAAGATGTCTGGGCACATGCCTGGAGTTTCATATTTTCCAAGTTAGAATGATTTGTATTCATATATTTACAGTGCTTTTTTAATATTATAGCTCAGGAGGAGGAAAACATCAAACCATTCAGAATTATTATCCTCACAACAGAAAGTAAATGTCAAGATTGGTCTGTGATCAAAGCAAATGAATTCCTACTGTATTCCTGGTCTTCATGCTTTGCCAAGTGAATTTTCTGCTTATAAAAGGTAACAGATTGACTGCCCTGTGAACAGAGGTCTTCTATTGATCTTCTGAACAAATCTGACAGTGTCAGATGTTGTCTCACTGATGTACCACCTTTCTGGCTGGAGGGATCAGACAGAAATTCCGCTGCAGTTCCTGGTTTATCTGCACAGGCACTCGCTTATCCCAGAGCCACTGTGGGTGCTGATCAGTGTCTGGCAGGAGAAGAGATGAGAGAGACTGCTTTAATCTTACCACACGCTGCTGATCTGCACCCAGGCCTGAGCCACTCAAGAGAAATGGAAAATATATGTACACGGTTATAATTGTATGTGCGCATAGATCTGCTCATTACTTTGTGTCTGGGCAGTCATTTTCTCTTAGCCTTGCTTTTAAAAGCCAGGAACCATGAAACTTTAAAATATTCGCCTTCACAAAAAAAACCCCACCACATTTTCAGGTTAGAAGAGGCTGTGAAGCCTCTAAATTACCTCAAAAGTAGCCTACAGGTGAAAATTCTAACATGAATATTTGGAGCACAAACACGGTTGAATTCACAACAGATTTCCCTGATTTATTTTGATTTTATTGGACAAATATTTTTTCCTAGCGAGCGTTGTGGAATTTGTGTTTTATCTGTGTAATAAAGCTGCAGAAATATAAACTTTTATTCATTTTTAAGTGGAAGATGAGTTCTCAGCAATAAGCTGATATTCTCCTTGAAGCTTGTTAAGGCCCTGCACCATTCAAACTGCTAAGAATTTGAGACAGTCTTTATAATTATGATTTTCAAGGTTTACCCTACTGAGAAATACTAGAGAAAAACCCAGGGTCATTTGTCAAAACAAGACTTAATCTTGCTTCTTTCCACACTACCTACAAGGGAAAAAGTCATTTAGGCTGAGAAATGAGCTGAAAAATAAAGGTGTTTTGCGAGGGAACTGACAGAGTTCCTCAATTTAAAAAAAAAAAAAAATCAGTTTACCATTGTTGTGACAAAAAACATCTTTGTGAATTATACAAAGCCAAAATTTGGTTTATCATTAAGTTTAGTTGCGCAAGTTGCATCCTCTAAATTTATTTTCTGTACAATTTTATACATAAAGTTGAGGAAAAGTGCTCAGTTTATGTATGTTGCAGCAAGGACTCAAAATCAGTCTTCTGCAAACTGCTGCTCCCTGACAGCCCTGTCCTGCTCTTAACCAGGCACCTCTGTTCCTACCATTGTATCCTTCTCAAGAAGGAGTCCAATTACAGAATGAAATTACAGGCTAAAGCAATATTGAAATTAGCTGCTATGCACATGTTTCATTCTGCTAAATTGCTGTGAACTGTTCCTCCCCTCCTTTGGTGGAAGAAGTTGCTTCAAAGGAGAAAGAGTGACTTTCACCAAACCACAAGACACACAGGACAGCTTGATGTTGAATGTCCCTATGGAATAAGAGTAATAAACAAAAATCTGAGACTCCTGTACTGCTACAAAAAAAGGAAGATCTCTATTTTTTTCTCCTTGATTTAGCATTTAATACCAAGCGACTGGTGCACCAAAGTAAAGCCCCATAGGACCTGATAAGTTGTGAAGAATTAACATTAGACACTAATGGGTTTTAACTGCCTGGTTGGCATCAGAAGCATCAATCCCAGAGTTTATCAGAAATGCTTTCTGCAAGGTTCTGGCCTTTCTGGTATTTCCATGATGCTAATTGCCATCATTAGCAAGTTGCTTCCTCACCAGAGATGCTTGTAAAGGACAAGTTTGTGGGATTGATTTCTGGGTGATAAGTGTGCCATCTGCTTTCCTTTTACAGCCCTCAGTCAGATAGATTCATCAGTGCCACTTTAAAAGAAGTGCCAGAGGGGAGGGAGGAAAGGGTTCTTTGCCAGATGTTAACCGATATTTTATGAGAGATGAAAGGCCAGAGAAATTGATGGTGACTAGAAAATTGTTGCGCTTTCACTTTTCTTTTTGGTTACATTTCTAAAGAATGTCTTCAACAATAGCTACAGGCGTGAAAAAGCAGACAGCAAGGCTAATTGTGTCAGCCTCATGCTACAACAAGGACAGAGTTACGCATGTTTTATCCATTGCAGCTTGTGGGGATTGGGAGTCTGTTTACCTTTTCGGTGGGAAGGGCTCAGCAGAGTGTTTGAACACATCACAGAAATCGTTGTGACTCAGCTGTGCTTCTCCTTTCAGTCCCATTTCCTTTACACTGTTGTGATTTATTTTCTCTGCGCTCCCCCAGCTAATCTGAGCCACAGGGGCAGTGGTTTCAGAGGGTTTCCCATTTCTCATCATCTCCCTCCTCAGGTGGCTGCAAGAAGGAGCGACTGATAAACAGACTTTCATCTCCTTGGCTGGGGTCTGCATGGATGAGTAGGGGAGAGGAGGGAGAAATGTTGCTTCTAAGCACTCTCATGCAGCCCAGAGTATCATTTGAGGTCACACCAGACTAACAGAACCTCAAACCATAGAGCAGATGAAATTTTAATCTGAAATTCTCCATAGGACTCAGGATTAGCTGAAATGAAATGTCAGGCCCCTGTGAAATCTGCGAGTCCCTGCGGGTACAAAAGACCCAGAGTGGGGATTGAGCTTCACTCCTGGAAACAAGGAATGTTAACCACCGTGCACACAAAATCTTCTAGACACTACGGGAAGGGCAGTGCAAAACCGCTTTTCAGCTTGTCCTAGTTTGGACAAAATGGAGGAAAATATCCTCTGATAGAAGTCAGGTTGCATCCACCCCTCCCCCCAGGTTCGGGAAAAAAAAATTCCTCAAAGGAAAGTGAAAGAGATAAAAGCTATTTATTTAACAAACACACAAGAGGGGAATAATGATGCTAAATAATGAGATTTCTCTCTCTGTGGAGAGAAAACCTGGGAAGATGTCCAGGTTCTTCTGTAGGTGTGGTCTCTCTCCTCCTTGGAGCTGGGTCGGCGAGGGGCCACCCGCCCCGGGCCTCCAGGAAAATTCTCCTGATGTGTTCAGATGTTGTTGAAACAGTCCAGAAGAGAAGAAAAGAACAAAAAAACCTCCAAAATCCTAGGAAAACAAGGTTCAACTCTCCGTTTCTTGCCGGAAAAAAAAAAAATGCCGAAAAAAAGAAGTTGACTAAGGGAAGAAAAAAAAAACCAAGGGTACTGCTGAAGCCGAGAAGTGTATCTCCGTGTCCTTGAAACAACTGCTTTGAAACGTTTTTTGTTTTCTGTTCTTCTCAGGCTCAGTTTAAAGACACAGAAAAGATTGGTGGGCATAGGGTAACGATAGGGGATACACATCATAAAGTCACCCCAAGACACAGCTTTGTGGTGAATTACTCTGCTTATCAGGAGAGGCTGTCTGTGGCAGCTCAGGTAGGTTTTTTAAAGGGAAATATTGATGCTCCAGAAAGCCAAGGAGAAAGTTCAGGGTTATAAGTGTGTTGTTGAATATTAACCACTAAACTTAGGTGACCAATAGTAAAATGCCACGAGTGGGAGGGTTTTCTTATCCTTCACTTCCAACCCCTGCTGAGCAGTGAGGTGAGTAGAGAATATTGTCTCTGAAATCTGTATTCCTGGTGGATAAATTATGAAGCAAGTGTGGATTCAGACTCGAATTTCAGAACTGTTGAATTGTCATTTAACAGAATATACGCAAAGTGCCTTTCCCCTTGTTGCAAAGTTCACATCTGAGCTCTGCAGCTTAGAGACCTGAATTAAAATGTTCCTGACTTTGAAAGTTGCTTCAAGTGCCCATTTAAGTCATGGGCCTGAGGGCTCCCCATACCCCAGGGTGGGAGGGAGCCCTATTACTCCCTTCCACTAGATGGGAAGGCAAATGAGGAGCGGCTGAGGTCACTTGGCTTGTTCCGCCTGCAGAAGAGGAGACTGACGGGAGACCCCATTGCAGTTACACCTTCCTTGTGAGGGGAAGAGGAGGAGCAGACACTCTTCTCTCTGGTGACTGGAGGGAATGGTGTGAAGCTGTGTCAGGGCAGGTTTAGGTTGGATATCAGGGAAAGATTTTTCATGCAGAGTGGAACAACCAGCTCACGGCCATGTCATCCCGCGACTGGCTCCAGTGAACGGTGCAGTGTAACACGTGCCCATTCACAGTAATAAACTCATTGCTTCTTGCTGAGCATGGTGGAAAAACAGTCTTTGCTCACAGTTTTCTGCAAGAGCAGAATGCCGTGAGGACATGAAGAAACACTGATTTGAGAGATCTGCGTTGGTGAAGCCCTGTTAAAATTTTATGATGTTGAGTATATCTTTTCCAAGCACAAAAACATTGTGGAGACTGTACATGGGATGCAAGTTGCATAAAATGTATGTGGGAAGAGGAGCAATTGGGTTTCCCTCTCTGAAAAAAAAAACAAAAAACAAGCAAAACGAAAAAAAGGTTGTTTTATTAATGGTTATGGATGGTAGTGTGACTTCTTCCCACTGAAAGATCACACCTTTTGGAAGAGTTGGGTGTAATTTTTAACTCTCTATTAAAGGTGAATTAGTTTTAAAAGAACTAATTGTTATTAAATGGTTGCCCTAGCAACACAAAGAGGGTTACCATAGTAGCCTTTTCTATCCAAATTGAAATATAGCCACTCTAACGGTTCACGGGGCTGGGGATTTTAAAACCAAAGTAGAAAACATAAACTTCTTCCTTCACAGAATGAGCCACTGCCATTACATAAAGTCAAAGCTAGGTCAGACCCTGAGGTTCTTGGTGTTGTCTTATTCATGCCGTAAGAGGTCTTGTTTGCTTTTCCCCTTCTCTGAAAGCTTGAGGAAGGAAATCAATAAAGATTAAACTGCATGATACCTCTGTAGTTCACAATCTTTTCACACTTGCTGGAAGTAAGAAAGATTTCTGAGCTAGTTCTTTTTCCCTGGGGCAATGTAGAAATCATACAGCTCTCTGTCCTTGCATTATCCATGACACTGGGCCAGAGAACAGAACCTCCCCTATTTCTTTGCCTTCTGATAAAACTTTTTCATCAGTAAATTATTCAGACACAGCTTGAAAGCATTCATATGGAGCTCCAGAAACTTCTCTGAATCAAGAAAGCATGGAATATTTTTCACAGTATCACTGTGAGGTCAGTAAGCGAGTTTGTCACTGGCAAGAGATGACTAAATCACTGGTAATAAACAGTGGGCCCAGGAGGTCACAAATCCCCAATGGATCTGAGTGTTGCTGCTTCTGTCACTGTATTTTATTCCTGTCTCTTTGTCTGTTCTTCTTCAGATGAAGTGCATGAATATTTGTGCCACTGCTCATGTTGCAAAGACTTAGAAAACACAGCTAAACTATTTCCTAATCTCATGATAATACCACTGTTGATGAATCAGATTTTAAAACAATTCCTAAACATTCAATGTTTTCCATAAAGTCACAGTACCCAACTCAAAGGCCTATACAGGAATAAACATTTCTTTGAAAAGGTAAAATGGATTTCTAGTCCAACAGGTTGTGGTGAAAAGCTTAAAAAGCCCTTTAGAACCTTATTGGGTGCTGCATGCTCAACCCTTTTTCTCTCACTCCATGTCCCCTCAAGAATATTAAATGAATCCCAAACGTACTTGAAGCAACCCCAAGAAGCCTTAGACAACTTCAAGTCTTCCTAAAGTGTCATGCTTCCAGAAAGACTGCATCACTTTGTAAGTCAATATAGAAAAGCTGGAATTCTTATTTTCACTCCAATATCACAAAGTTAGCATCACAATATTAACTTCAAAATTAATCTCCATTTTCACATAAAATTTCTCATAAAAGTCACTTCTGAATGATGTTTTTTTAATGAGTCTCACTAGCAAAATAATAAAATTAGCCATGGAGTACAAACTTTATGACTCTTATTACCAAGGTTTTGCTACAAATGACATTTCTCTGAGACTGCACTCGTGCATGTATCCTTTGTCTCTGTAATTGCTCTGCAGAGCTGCTGGGCAGCTGCCATGGAAGCTGGTGAAGTCTCCACAGCTCAGAGGGAAAGCAGCTTCTTCTCTCTGAAAATCCAGCTCTAGCTCCTCAGGCTTCCCTGGCTGCTGCCCAGAGGGGTTTGTGCTCCTTCAGTGTCTCACCCAACTGCTTAATGCCCTCAGGGGACCTGCTCTGCTGCTGTGACATGGGTGACCCTGTCACTTGCCAGGGGCAACTCTGCGTGGTCAGGCAATATTCACACCTGCAAGTGCCTGTGGAACTCCTTTTTACTGGGTGATGATTGCCTTGGTCAAAGCTGGAGGCCTCTGATGATGAATTCCCATGAGAAATGGGCTTCTCTTGGGATGGTTGCAAAGATAATGATTTCTTCTTTGTCTGGTGAGGCTATGCTAACAAAGCTAAAATGACATTAAAAAGATAAATATCATATTTATGCAGGAGGTACTGTCTATTTAAATCTGATTAAATTAGAGACTAAGCAAAAAGTACCTAATCATAATTAATTAAAGGAAAGGTTTGCCTTTAATATTTTAAACTGAATTTAAAACTGACTAAACAATTCAGGATGAAGCAATTACAGTTCATGTACCTTTTGTTTCCTAAAAAGAGCAGCAGATTCCTTTAAACCATTTTCTAAGGGTTTTCTAAGAAAGACTAGCACATATCCACATAATCAGTTCTTGGAAGAAAGGGAAAAGTTGTATAGGTGATTTTTGCACAAGAAATATCAGTCTGTTAATGAATCCAGTTTGCATTATAAGGAGTTGCTATGAATTAGGACAGAAGTTAAACATTCAACGTTTATGCCACTGACCTATTTCAAAGAGAACTCAATTTACTGTATATGATGTAAAGTGAATTGATTTCTTGAGAGACCTGTGGAGTTGGAACACGGACGTATGATAGAAACATGAAATTATCCATTGCTGCTTATCTTTTTCAGTTTGTTTGTGTTTGGGTTCTTAAATACGATTGATAATTTTTTTAATAGTAGCGCGTGTTTTATGAAGACTTCACAAGCCAGAGAAACTTCCACTGGAGACAAAAATCCTCTGCTGCTCTGCTGCTGTTCTAGGCTCGCATTCTCAGCAGCAGCTGCATACATAGCAAAGTTCTGTCCTCTGGGGAAAAAAATTCTTCTTCATACCTCATCAGAATCAATGTGATTCTGAGAGACAACATTTAAAGTGCCAAGTACTGAGGTGGAGTGGTGATTTTCTGCCATTTCCGTGCACTGCTGCTTCTGGGCTGCTCTGGTAGCTGGAGTTTCCATGTCTGTTTTTTCCTCTTTGTCCAGCCCCTCAGGCCTGTCTGACATTACTGCTGTGCCCATGAGCTCACCACAGTGTTTCTGCAGTGCTGTCAGCATCCTGAGCTGCTGCTGTGCCCCACAGCACTCCTCCTACTCTGGCACAACCCCTGGAGCAGGCCTGGAGATGCGCTTCTGGGAGCTTATCTCCCACTCTGCCAGTGCTGCAGAGGTGACAGCCCTGAATAAATTATGGGGTTTGGAAGTCCCTGTGTGCTGCTTTGGCCTTTTTATGCATGCAGATAAGGCTGGGATGCAGCTGAGAGCCTTGCTCAGTAAATCAGCCTGGAAGATTGACACGGTTTCTAACTGGCGTGGCATGCACTGGAAACCGTTCACATGGGCAAGCAGCAGGCACTCAGACATGCTGATCTACAACTGAAACAAAAGGGAATTGTCAAGGATCTCTTTTCTGTCAGCAAGTCTGACCTAGAAATTCAGATGAAAAGTGAAAATGCTGTCAGAGAGGTGGTTAGGCACTGTATTTTAAATAAAACTTGGGAAGTGTTCTTCTCAGCAGAAATATTTTCCCTGAGCTTTTGGAGGAAGATGAGAACTGTCCTTGCAGAGTGGCAGAGTACATCTACTGCTGCTGATTGCTGCTCTCCACTTTGCTGCCACTCAGGGTCAACTGCTCAAACCATGACTCAAATATCCAAAGTTCCAAGCAGTGATTTCTAGATAGAAGATTGAAAGGACAATGCAGTTGTTGTCTTTTCTTTTTATATTCTGCTTGTGGACATTTTATAATTTTGGTATTTAACCTTTTCTCTGCAGCTAGGATAGATAAAAACAAATTTTACGACAACAAAAGCTGGTTGTTTTGTGCAAAACCTTGGGTTCATTTTTAAACCAAACGAGGGAAAATTTTAAGAAAAAAAACTATTCAATGGTGAAAATAAAAATTAAAGTGTTTTTTAAGAGCTGAATTTAGCAACAAAATATTCAAAGGAATTGGAAATAAATATATACATATAAATATAATAAATAAACTCCTCTGAATTTCAATAAAGGTGACAGAAAAAGGAAGAGCTCTTTTTTTTTACAACTATCAAAGTATTTCCTTGTAATATTAATTCAGATATTAATTTTCAATATTTGATTTTTTTTTTTTTTTTTGCTTTGGAAATGTTTGCCCAATGTATGAAAGATTGACTCTTTTTCTTGAGACAACCATTTTCACACAGACACCCCCCCCACACACATTGAAACATTTATTCAATAAATCAAAACATTTCAGTTAGAAGAGACTGTTCTGTATTTGCCCAACTATGTTTTCCTTTAATTTTTTTCTTCTGTGCATAGCTCTGGGAGGTATTACTTACAACAATAAGTTGCTGCTGTAGAACACCAAGTTGTGATTTCAATTTCACACTCAGTTATTCAATACTGCTATTCACCATGATGTAATTGAAATAAAAAGTCGAAGCAGAACATTCATTAAGTTATCATTTTGTCTCATCTGATTCATTGATAAGAAACCTCAATTCTTCTTATAGCTTGTTCTTCTAAGGGCCTTAACAAACAAGTTAATTAGCTTCAAGTACGATAAATGAAAGTAATAATGTGTGCTGGAGTTAATTATGAAATTTTGTGAGGAATCATACCTTAAACAGCTAAGGAATTCATTTTCTTTAAGTACAAGAGAGATTAATAATTCTAAGTGAATAATCTTGGTAAACTCTTAAAAGAGGACAATCATTTGCCTAAATCAAGATCCTGTAAACTGATGAATACTTTGAATTTATTTTTGTTTTAATACTTTGTTTCTTAGAAGTATTTGTGGCATTCTTTTTTCCCTTATGTATGCTTTCACACTGGAATGATTGATATAAATTGTATTGAATTTTGTGTCTTTAAAATGCATGCAAAATCCAACAAGATAAACTTCATAACAACAGTTAGGGAGGTAGGATGAAAATGTCATTAAACTCCACGTAGATTTAAGTTCTAACAATGGTTAATGTGTTTGCTTGCTGTCAATCCTGAATGATTTCCTTGAGGCAGAGAAATTAAAAACAGTTTATTTTTTTTGTTGATAGACAGGATGAAACATATAATTTGAGGACAGGGAAAGTGTGCTGTTCTGGATCTTAGTGTCCTTTAAAGTTATTGTCTATTTTAGAATAGATTTGAAGGAAGGAAAAGTGCAAGCCATATTCGTTTCTGTGTAGAAAATAATTTTAAAACAACAAAACAATTTTAGATTAATTTAGTTTTTGTCCAAAAGAAAGAACTTTTTGAAATTGAAATGGCCCTTTGGTTCACAAACCTGTCTTCAGTAAGTTAAGGACTGTCCCTCTTAATGTCCCTGAGCAACCTTTGCCATTTCAGATTATCTGTGAAAATATATGTATAAGTACGTGCATACATATACATTTAATGGGAAATCGTAAGCTGGTTCTATTAAGGATGAAGCTCTTTTTACCAAAAGAATCTAAAAGGATCATCTTAAATGTTATGCTCTTTTAAATGCATGACATAATCCAAACTTGGAAATCCATAAAATCCTCATTTTCCATAATGATTTGACTTTTGTCTCTTGTTTTTCTGTACCTGGTCTAGGAAGGCGTTTTTTAAGCACAGCTTTCATCTCCGGTCTTTCAGAGGATGACACAAAGAGCAACGCCTCCCTCCTGAACCTGCTTCCTTTCATTCAAAAGAAAATGCCAGGCTGTCCTGCTGGGATGCTCATTCCCATCTATCAGACATATAGGCAGGTGCCCAGGATTTGCTACCCCTGGGGATTAAGTGAAGTCATAATTAGGTGTGTGTCTGTCATTGCCTCAGGTGTCCTGTGCACCTTTCTGCCTTTCTGGTGGACTCATTCTGCTTTGGGGTTTTTTGGGTTTTTTTTGGTGGTTTTTATTGGTTGGTTGGTTGGTTTGGTTTGGTTTGGTTTGGTTTGGTTTGGTTTGGTTTGTTTGTTGGGGGAAATTGTTTTGTTTGGGTTTTGGTTTTTTTTTGGTTTTGTGGTTTTTTTCTTTGTTTGGGTTTTTTAGTTTGTTTGGGTTTTTTGTTTTGGGGTTTTTGGGGGTTTTTTGGGGTTTGTTTTTGGGTTTTTGGTTTGGTTTGGTTTTAATTTTTTGGGGCTTTATGGTTTTTTGTGGTTTGGGGTTTTTTTGTGTGGTTTCTTTTGTTTTTTT
>VZTI01004487.1:2064490-2087891 GCA_013397865.1 Struthidea cinerea
TGGGTTTTTTGTGGTTTGGGTTTTTTTTTTGTGGTTTTTTTTTTTTTTTTTTTTTTTTGTCTGTTCGTTTGGGTAGGTTTGTTTGTTTGTTTTTGTTTTAAAGGTATTTTTCTTAATAAACTCTGGAAAGCAGCATTGTTATCCCTTCACCTGAAATCCATAACCCCCACTGGATTTCTTCACCTGTCAGGATATAGGTCATATCTGGTTTGTTGGACATGGCCAAACACCCTACTCCAGGCCAGCAAGGACGCAAAGCACCACAGCCTGAGGACAAGTGGTGTCCTCTTGGTCCTGCACACAGCACTCACACGAGGAAAACAATCACAGCTTCATGACCTCATCACCATTTCTGTCAGTCCCTGAGTGCAGCCCATCCCTTGGATAGCTGCATCCAGCCTGCCACCATGCAGGATGGTAAAGTTCATGTGGCCTGGAAGGAGCAGTGGCTCTTTTTCCTGAGGCAGAACACACGGGATAGTGATGCTGGCCCTCTGGGGCTGTATCAAGGAATGGTCAGGCAAGGAAAGGTCCTTGATGAACAACACAAACCACCCAGCCCACCTCCACACACAGAAGGCCACTGATGCTCCAGGTGACCCTGTCCTCATCACTTCTCTTTTATCCCTCCCAGCACAGGTTCCCATCTGTGTTTTGTTTTTCCCTGTCCCTCTGCCCACACTGCACCTTTCTCACCACATGCCTTGATGTCCTTCAACGTCCCAGATTTTTACAGGTCTCTGTATACACCTGTTTTTCTAACCAGTAGTGTCATGGTTTCCAGGGGCGTCAGGCAGCATGATTAAGTGCTGCTTTGAAGGTAGATACATCTGTTTCCCCTGAAGCTGCCATGGACACCAAAGCTCCCTACAGCAGTTGAAGTAGGGATTCCTTGTAAGGATGTGTGGCAAGGTCCTGTAAGTCACGTTAACACCCGCTTTACTCCCTACATTGCAATTTAGTGTGGGGCACATGTCCTGTGGAGAGGTTTTCATAGCCTCCATCAGGGCCCTGAGGGTACCAAAAAGCCACAACTGCAGGCTCACCTAGGCCTGTCCTTCCTGCAGCCCTCGCCTTCCAGGGCTGTCTCACCCTCCCTGAGCTCTGCCATGAAGTGATGGTCTTTATCCCCATCTCCTGGGCGTTCCCTGGTCCCGTGTCCCCCCCTTGCTGTGTGAAGGGGTCCCTCAGGGAGAGCCCATCTTGTGGGAGGTCACTTTGATTCACGCCCTCCCCACACGCTGCTCCCTGGCACCTCCAATTGCTTGATTTTCTTAGTGTTAAACTGAAACGAGCTCAGACAAGGACATACCCTTGCTCAGTTTTACGCAGATGTTTGAAAGAAGTCAAACCAGCCCTCCTGAGGACTGCCTGGAAAGCCTGTTATTATCTCTCTGCTGTTTATCAATTGTACTCTCTCAGCACTGGTGACAACTGAAATTTGTTAGGCAGAAATGATAGAAATGTGTTCTTAAAGACAAGGGAAAAAGGTGGTGCTTCAAGATGTTACCTGAATGCTACTCCAGAAAAAAGAGTCAGCTGTAGGCACATCACAAGAGCACACATAAATGATCTTTTCCTTATTGCACCTCATTTCAGGTCTCAGTTTTTTCCCCAGAATAGAATGATAGCTTTGATGGTAATTTCAAAGGGTTTTCTACCTGGAGTCTTACAAATTAAAATCCTTATGATTACAGGGGAGACACTTTGCATAACTTTGGGTCCTTATCTGATCAGATCACTGAGAGCTGTGAAAAAATTCAGATGATTTGAGATCTTTTTTGGATCATTTCTTCCATGTAAAGTGCTCCCCAGAGACAACAGTGCAGATCAGATAGTCCAGTTTATCACATGCTGTTGATTCTTCCTTTCTTTCTCTTTTTCCTGAACAAAGGACAGGTTAAAAAAAGGCAAACAAACAAATGGAAGGAAAAAGAAAAAAGAAGTAGCAATATTTATTCTCTGCTTCGTTATTCTTTATACATTTTTTATTAATTACACACATTAGTAATTACTCTGAATTTTGCATTTTGCATTTGCTCCCTCTTCCAAGGGATTTCAGAGTCATTACAATTTTAATTTCACTACAGTTCAGTAATACAAAAAATTTGTCACTTCAAAGTTCAAAACTCACTAGACTGGGTCAAACAATAGTACTTTTTGATGCAGAAAAACTTTATGCTCTGTCTTTCCACTCACCACCAGAACTTTCCCAAAAGTAGGATGTGAAATTAGAAACACCCTTTTCTTTGACCTGCTCTTTAACAAAGCATGTTTGTTTCATGTGTAATGGAGCTGGAATGACTCTTAGCTTTCTTTTTTAAAAGTAATTGTGTGACTAATCCAACAAAATACTTCTGTTTTCTTCTGAATATCTCTATATGGTCTGACCAAAACAGCCATAAAAGCAGGTAAGTAAATGCCCCTCTGATAGCTGAACAAAACTCAAAAGCAGTTTGAGAGACCCGAAAAATTACTTATTTGTTGCAATGGGCAACAGATTTTAAATTTTTTCATCCAAATCAGGAAGAAACAAACACCATACAGAGTCTAGATAAACAAAGTAGAGCTGTCTAAAGAAGCTGGGGTGCTCAGAAAGCATCAGGAAATGCTCCTTAGTGTTGAGACATTAAATCTTACCAGGCAGATCCTCAATTGTAGCTCCAGAAATCAAGCACTGTGATTTCTACTCTTTCTGAAGAAATGTCAGCATAACAGGTGCTGGAAGGCAGCAATGGGCAGTGTCTGTAAAAAAGGCAGTGTCTCAAACCAAAGCAGCTCTGCACAAGGGGACGCCGATCCTTATGGGCACCACCAGGGAGTTGTGGACGACTAAACGGCTGTAAAACTCCCTGATGTCTGTCAGAATGCCAAACTAGAGGAAGAAATGCGACTTGTTATGTAGCACAAATGGATGTAGGGATACCCCCAAGGAACACACCCTGTGATAGGTCATGTTAAGTCAAGTTAATGGCCTGTTTCACTCTTTATAAACCTATGAGCTAAATAATTAGCTGTGCAGGGTGTAAGTGCCAGAAGTAGATAACTGACAATGAACTTCAGCTTGCTCTGTACAGGCTGCAGAATGCCTTTGCACTGTGAATTTTTTTTCCAAAATCCACACTCCAGCAGTCTGGTGCTGTTGTCATACCTGGGCACAGTAACTTGGAGGGTGCTACTATCACATTTCAAAAAACAGAAGTGTTTGAGTCCGGACAATACCAGTTTGCCAGACTGCCCACTGCTGTTCCTCATCTTAGTGACACAAAAGTGTGCAATCCCATAGGTGGTCAAATGGATAAGGAGTTAACCTTATCTTAAATAGAGCAAAAAGCGTGTTCTTCATCACGTTATCCAGTGACAAAGACTGAAGGCCTACAAGAACAAGAAAATGTCCTTTTGTCATCACCTAAGCTGTGTTACAAGAAGTAGAACATTATTGATTAAACAAAATCTCCAGAATATTATTACTCTGTCACTCAGTGAGCCAATTTTGTTTGATTACATGTTTGTATTGTTTAAGAGACTTCTATCTCTCCTCAGACAAATACATCTTCTCTTTGGGAATTTGTAAAAGAATACAAGCAGATCTAATAAGCTGAACAAATAACACCTGTTTTGAAATATAGCTACAGGTAGAAATTTTAGTTGTAGTACAGTGGTGTTTCTCTTTTGAAAACATCATTTTAGGTGCAGTTGCAACACTGATGGACCTTCCAGTACCTCTTACCCCCATAAAAATGCTGAAAGGTTTGGTGACTAAAACACATGGCAACCCAAAAGAGAGAACCTATGCCTTTAGAAGACTTTTCCCTCAAATTTCTTTTGTCTTTGAGCTGTTCTATGAAGCAATTAACAAGAAGAAAGTTGTATGACAGCAGTTGAAGGTATAGGAGCAGCTGTACAACACAAGGGACGTTGAAGGTCAAACCGTAGCACATACACAGATGGCACCTGACAGAGGTTGCTCCCCAAAGAGGAGGGCAAGGAACTGAATGAGGAATCGGAGGTGCTGAGAGTGAACAGAAAGTTAATTCACATATTTTCTCCCTGCTTTCAGCATCACAGTTAATGCACCAGTACAAGAATAATCATAAAATAGCTGAAGTTTGGAGTCATAGATCTCTAATATTTAAGTTGCCTGTGTCCCTCTAATGAGTTTCCCTTAGTCATCAGACCATATGTATGTCTGTGAAACAAGCTAGTGCCCAGACTAGATGATATCCAGCTTTCAGAAGGATCAGTGAAAATAGGTTGCATTAAAGAAAGGCAAACCCAGAAAATAATAGCCCGCACTACCAATTTGTTGTCCTTTGAAGTAGAGGGAGAGAGGAAGAGCAGAAAATGGAACTCAGTTGTCTGTAAGGGAGTTGGTGGTTATTAAAAGATTGTTTGGATTGTTTGATCTAAGTGGCTTCAGCACTTTTGGTATAATTTATTGTCCAAGTCAGACAGGAAATTTCAGACTTAAATTCATCACTGTACATTGCTGGCATAGGGTAGTAGGACAGATCAAAAGAGCAATTGAATTTACATTAGGTGAGCAAACAGAGGTTTGTTAGACTGTTCTTGTAAGGATGAAAAATTATGGTGAAAATTCTGTTGGAGTAAAAGAAACAGAAGGAGAAGACCCAAAAGAAGCATGAGGGGGTCCCTCAATGATATAAACTGACACAGTGCTAAAGAACCCATTTGAGTTAACACCAGCTGTGATCTAAACCAGAAAATTCAGAAGTTTGAACATTCTAATCTTTCATTCTGTTTGTCAAGTTATTTTGCAAGTGGTGTAAATTTGCTGATCACCATGAAAGTTTAGACTTTCTCACTGGTGCTTAATATATTATCTCGTGGTAAAATGGGGAAAACATCAAAGCTGTGTCGATATCAACTACAGCTAAAATGTGTTTCACTTACACCACAACTTTCTGTTACACTTTGATTACAACAATGCTGAATCTGAGGTAAAAAAAGTGCTGAACGCACTGTTGTGGGCTGAAGCCAATTCTGTGCTGCAGAAGATGATACAAGCACAAGGTGACAATGAGTGATAGAAGATTATACACCAGCAGGGAAATGTCTGGAAGTCTTTTGACTGTTACATTCCATAATTTATAATTCATGCAATATTAAAAGCTTACACTTTCAGGATAACACTGATTTACCACTGGATCCCCCATAAACACTTTTTTAGATTGCCTTTTTTTTTTTCCCGCTTGTTTTTTTTTTCAAATTAAACTAGATTCTTAGATTCTTTAGTGAACCTGTAATTTCCTGTCTTATTTCTTTATCTTCTCCCAGGCATTTAATTAAATCTGGCACAAATAATCCATAATAAAGGACAGAGGGCTCCATAAACTTTCCTACGCTCACTGGAGGGAAAGCAAGAGTTACAGTACTTCAGGCTGCTCCCCAGCAGGTCACAAGGATGGCATATCCACTCTGCTTAATTCCACCTAAGTGTGGAATGCCTCAACTTCATGCCCTCTGAATTACCCTCCAGGGGCTTTTAAATTGCTTTCACTCGCCTTGCTCAAGGGCATCTTGTGGAGATTAGACTCCTTATTCAGGTACCTAACTTAGATGGCTAAAGTCAAGCAATGTGAACACTGCTTTATAACTATTAAAGAATTACCCTTGTAACCTTTAACTGGCACCAGCAAGCAGTTAATCACCATTAAAATGGTTTCTCGAAGCTGAATGTTTTGCTCACAAGAAGATGCTATAATTCCTGCAGTTAATTTCGTTGTAAGATGATGGTAGTCCTCCAGTTTAAAATATTTAAGACAGCAAATTATCTGCCCAGGAAGTTCAGTCATTCAAATAAAATAGACCAGGACCACTGCACACTTTGGTCTCGCATATAAGAAAATATCTTCAAAAAGAAAATTTAAAAAATCCAGTTCCTTCAACCAGTTTATAAACAGTTGCAAACCTTCATTAGATCATATCCTTTGGAAAACAAAACCATTGCTAATGCCACCTTGCATTGCACACCACTTATTAGAACGAGGAAAGACAAACACAAAGATCTTCCTCAGGAATTGCGTAACTCTGAGCCCAGCAAGGGGGCCAGTTTTCATTTCAAACAGGTCAGATACAGCAGAGAGAGGAGAAAACAATTTTAGAATCAGTGAATCCAGTAAACCAGACAAGCACGCAGCATGTTGGTCACAGTATGAGTATTAAGTTCTTTCATTTAAGAAAATAAAACTGAGAGCATTTTTATTTAGTGGCCAGACTTTCAGTAAGACAGAAATATTTCTCATGTCTTGAGTGGAAATTCATTTTCTGCACTGCCTAGGCAGTACCACAACTCTAAATCTGCTAGAAATCCCACCACAGAAGAGTGGTCCTTTACCCTTGTTTTTTCTTCAGCTTATCTTTTTTCTCTCTTCCTGGTGATTTCCTTGTGCCTGATAAGCAGTCTGGCAACAAAAAATAAGAGATTGTGTTCTGTGAAACACCTGTCCCTATTTTTTTAAGACTGACATGTTCTGCCTCTCCCTAACCTGTTTTCATGGGTGTGAAAACTCAGGACATTTTTAATCAGTTATGCTTAGCTGTCACTGAAAGAAGCCAAACACATCACTATGCTGACAAAGGAGGAAGCGCCAATAGATTTGTTACTACAAGCGTCCCCATCACAATTTGACACCTTGTTCCTTGTGGCAAGAAGCTATTTTATGCATTAGATGGTAAAAACTCTTTTTACACCTGTATTCTTTACAGCAGTAACAGAAAGAGTCAATGGTTGGGACACCCAAGATGCGCGTGAGAATTCAGTCCAGCCATCTCTGTCATGCCTTTAGCTGAAGTGCTCTGAATGCCAGTGCGATCACAGCAGAGGTGTAGGGGTGCTGCCTTTCCTTGTTGAGAGAAAGATCTTACCTGAATGTGTCAAGTGAGGTACAGGCTCCGTTTAGAGGTACAGCTGCCAACTCAACAGAGGAAATTGTATTGAAGCAGAATAATATTCACAATAAGAAAAGCTTTTGACTTGAAGACGTCGTTGTTATGCTTAGGAGGGGCTTGAATGCTTTCTGTGCCTGAGTGACACTGGTTAGATGGAGTTTACCCCATCTCTTTCTTTATCTTGCTCTTTTTTGAAAGCAAAGTGAAGTGGTGCCATTGAAGTAACTCCCTCAGAGATTGTGCTGTGCAATGGTTGCCGGCAATCCAAGGCAAAAGGACAAATGATACCTTTTTTCTCACAGATAATAGGTGTGCTGCTCCCAAAGAATAGTTCACTTTGTGATAAGGCCACGACTTCTTGAGATCTTTGCCAAACAGTGGTAGAGAGCTTTGGGAAAAGACATGATAATTACTTTTAAAATGGAAGAGAAGGCATACAAAGGCGTTATTATATAATTTCCCTGATATATCAGTGGGGTTGCTTTCTCATAAAGACTGACTGAAATGGAACAATGATGGAAACAAGCCATAAAATATTTCCTTACATGAACAACCAGAGCTTTCCATTTCACACTGCTGTGTTCTTTTGGACAAGAAGCTGGCACTGAATTACTTAATAGTAAGGCAGTTTTCTTAAATTCTGTTGGATTTCTCCTGTAGCCTCTTCTCCTTTCTTTTCAAGAAACAAGATGAATGACCCTTAAATCAAAACTTTTGTTGGACATACTACAATTCAGTTCATGTTTAAATTGTCTCTTTCCTCTTCAACTTTTCAATGTCTAAAAGTACCTTGGTACCTTAAAAACACGTTTAAGAACTCATCATATGCTAATAAATTCAGGATCACAATGCTTTCTTGCAGTCAGGAGCCTCTACATCAAAACTCTGAATCCAAACCAATATAAACTGGCATAAATCCAAAGACTTCAATTGATTTCTGGCTCTGGGGAAGAACTTAATGAGAATTCACTGTCATGCAATATGTATTGGAAGAATTCTTCTTATCCCACTCATGAGATGGAGGATACAGTGCAAAATTTTCTCTTCCAAATCTTTGTGTGTGTGTGTGTGTGTATTATTGCTAGGGAATAAAGACCTCTGATATCGAAACACAGCTAAATTAAGCTCTGAGAAGCAAGAAAAAGTTATGCAGAGATTTTTTTTTAAATCAATTACAGAGTTAAGATAGTGAACTGCTTTAACTGGTCTTCCTGTGTTTGGTTGCCATGCCTTAAAATATATTTTCAGTTCTTCTTTGACCAGACCATCAGTTAACATGGTGTCGATTAATGTTGATCCACAGTTCCTCAAGCGAATGGATTTTTGGACTGGGCTTTAAAAACTGTGCAGAGTTATGAAGATAACTATAAAAAAAAATGAGAACAACGTATTTTGTCTCAAGAGCCTTCTGGTACTTAAAACCAGTGCAACCTTTTATTTACTAAAACTCCACATTTAAATCCATTTTACTTTGCAATGACCAATCTGAATTCTAGTTTGGAGATATAGTGTTCCTATAATATTAACATCTAAATATTAGGGTTTACCTTACTTTTCTAATCTCAAATAAAAAGTAATATGGCAAATTATTCATTTCAAAAAAATCTCTTCAAGGGCTTTTTTTTCATTACATGATATCATCACAACATAATATGTAATAATACATTATCAAAAATAATCCTACAAGAAACTGCACCCCCATTTACATTTATCCACTGCATAATATAATTGAAAACATGCATTTTTGAGGTACTTACTTCCCACACAAGATTGCTGCAACAAATAAAAGCACGTGTCACAGCACCAAGTAAATGTCATTCTACTCCAAGTCATAAATATACTTTCTGCCTACAGAACGTTCATGCTGAGAATTTATAGAACTCTGATGTAATTGCTTTTACTCTGAGATTGTTAATTTTTCTCTGGACCTTCTCCATATATTTAACAAACAGCGTTAAAGTCAAAATTATTCTGATAAAAGCTGTTTGCTGAAGTCAATAGATCTATATGAGCTGTGGGCGATGAATCTCTGAAAATGAATGTTTATAACAATAGCTCCTCATTTTGCATTGCCTACTGATTTTGGCCTGAATAAAGTAAAAGTTTTCACATTTCTTTATTCATCTTTTGATAATGACAAAACTCAAATAGTGCATCGTATGTCCTAAAATCTAATGATAGGCCTGTCAAATCACTGTCTGATTCTCCTGATCTCTCTAATTATCAGGAATCCATCACTCCAGAGAAAAGTACAGCCAATCCTTCCATTTATATGACGTCTCCACGTCAGAGATTTCTGAATGCTGATGTATTTCTCTTTTTAAAAAAGCTGGGTTTAAGGATTGTTTGTGTTAGCGCCCTTAGGAGCCATACATTTGAATAATTTATTCTTTCACATCACCCTTTAGAAATGTTTAATTTATTCTATTTTTGTAATGGATTGAAAACTACATGGCTGCTTTTTACTTTCGTCAGGTTATTTAATAGGTACGTGCTTTCAGAGTGGATCAGAGAACTGTTATCCTTTCCTGTACTTCCGCATCATGACCGATAAATCATGTTTTTCTTTTTTTAAAAAAATTGTCATTTATTTAAAAACCTTTTTTTTATGCATTTTGGAAGTGGGTTGAGTTTTATGACATAATCAGCAGTGAGCACTATGTGTTCTCATTGACTCTTTTATTTGCTGGCAGGTACCTCCCAAAGCAATACACAGGGATACTCAATCTATTCCATGCAGTAAAGATGAAAGGGAAGGCATGTTCAATGAGATGAGGTGTTTATCCTTGCAAAGCAAATGTAATTATCATTGATTCCACAGGATATAATCTGGAGATGGAATTTCATTTTGTGTTCAAAAATATTAATAAAACTTTCTGGTTCTTTAAGCAGATTTGTGCTTTGGTTCCTTACACCACATTCAGTGTCATAAACCTGTGTTATTTTTAAAGCCTCCTGTCTAATAGAATAAATATTTTCTCAATGGCTCTTGTCTTTACACAAAGGTAGATGTCAAACCCTACCAAATCAAAAGGGGCAAATGATTAAGCAAGAACTAAAGAAGTGAAAAATGAAACCCAGTACCTGAGAGACGTGAAACTGTTTGTTTAACTTGGAATGTGTGAGAACATGTTGTTTTTTTCCTGGAGTTTTAAAAATATTTGTCATTACGTTGTACACAGGAATCTTGGGGGGGAGCGGGGGGGGTATTGTTACTGTAGCATCCCAAGAGGTTTTTTCCTTCTAATAACAGGAAGGAAAAGATGTGTGCATAGAATTGGGGTGAGGAAAGTGGAGTTGGTAGGCAGAGGTGTTGCCATACAAGCAAGAGTAGGGAAAGACGCAGCAGGATAATGGCCTTGTTGCTGTGACCGACGTGGGCTATCAGATTAAAGTGTGTGCAGCACACAGGCAGAGGCAAGGCCTGAGGTCTGCAAGGGGATGCTCCTGGCAGTCTAGTCCAGCTCCCTGACAACAGCTACTTCCTGAAATGTGTTTTCTGAAGTCATGTCTCTTCTGATTTTGTGTACAAAAGGCGAGAGAGTTCTACTGTGAATTTTGCGATGTACCGGACCCTAATGGAAGTAATAACATTCTGCACATGTACTTATAATAAAACACACTCAGTTTGAGGGATGACTCAAATGCATGGGTCACAAGCTGCTTAAGAAGCTTCATGAATCAGAGCTTTAACCTGTTCCAAGAAATCAGTAAATCCAGACACCCAACTAATACTTATTGCACCTGTTTTGGCAGTCTCAATAATGGAAATATCTACACTAATGAGCAAATGACAATGTGTGCCCAGTGCCACCACAATGACACGGAGCACTGTTACTCCCTGCCCTTTGGTGTGAAGCCCCTGCTCACACATCTGGGAATTGGCTGTTCCTGTTCACCACTGTGAAACAGAGCAGGGGCTTGGCTAAGCTGGAGGCAGATATTCACTGCCTGGGGAGATGTAGATGCTGAAAAGCTTTGGTAGAGAAATTTTTCAGCTTTCTGCAGCATTCTGTGAGAGCTCTGTGGTTCTCATGAAAGCTATGATAAACACTGCTACGGGTTCTTTGTAAACTGGGTTTTATCTGTGCACCTGGGGTCTGTTTTTCAGGGTTGTCATGGTACACAGTGAAATAATATTTTGAAGTAGGTGTTGTGAGCTTTAGCCAATGGGACAGGGGGTGGCTGGTCCAAGATCCAATGACCTCCTGTCATCTTTGGGAACCAAGTTATATAAACCCAATTATAATAAATTAAATAACTACTTTCTTCCTGAACTTGGATTGTGTTGTTACTCGCCGTTCTCGGTACTTGACAGTGACAGGGAGAACCATTCAGGTCATTTTCAGTCAGCTCCCATGTGTGTGACAGGCTCACAGCAACATGCTTCCCTTGTTCAGTAATTTGTTATTATTGTTGTTATTATTAATAATTTTGTAAAGGTGAGTCCAGAGCCTCCCTCCTAAACTCCCTTTTTCCAGAACTGAATTGTGCTGACAGACAAATATATTCTTTACTTTATGATTTAAAATGTTTCTGAAAATTGAGCCAGTTTGTTCTTCACTTTGCTGAGTAAATATAGGGGAAAATGGGTTACACACAGACAAAGCACTTCATCTTCCTTTTTCTGGACTTCAACCAGATCTTTAAAATATCATTCCTTTGAACTTCATTTTTCAAGTGATCCCCAAACTGGACATAATTCTAGGCAAAGCCTCACCTGAGTTTAAGAAAAAGTTATTTTTTGTGCCTGGTAACTCTGCTTTCTAGATATCCCAGAGACTTGGGAGTATTTGTAACTGTTTCATGCTGATTTTCCAATTCATTACACTGCACCATGATTTTCCTGCAATACTTCCAATGAGCCTTGAGTTCCTTCTTTAACTATGCTTTTCTTTATTTGCTCTTCTTACAGACTGTACCTTCAACTTTATCTGATTTTTCCTCCTTGATTTTAGATTATTTCCCCAATTACTGAAATTATTTTGATCTGTTCCTGTCTTCTGAAAAGTTTTTGGTCTGTTCTTAGGAGTCATCTGTGTATTTTATAAGTCTATTATCATTTTCATCATCTTAATCCTTAACAGAAACAATGGCACGAATTTGGGCATAGAAGAGACTATTACATGTTTTATTAGCCTTTTTTTTTTTTTGACAGAAACCCTTACATTCAGATCTAAGCAGATTTTCTTTTCAGCAAATTATGTGTCCATTTTATGAAAATTTCCCGTGACATATTTTTTTCCTTATCCAACCTATGTTTCCTATTTCTTGAGTTGGTATCAGAGGTCTTACAGAATTTAAGACAATACTGCACCTGTGTTTATATTTGTACCAGTAACCATGCTAAAATGAATATTTACTTGCTTGGAGAAGTTTCTTCTCAAACTCTTTTAATTTTTCCTTGCTCTCTCCTACATGCTTATATATTACTATTATATTTTAAACATTTAGGTCTATTTCCTGCTAATGAAATTAACCTGAATCATCTTCATTCTCAGACTTTGTCTCTCTATATTTTTTTTAAATAAAAGCTCCCACATTTTTCCAGTCTCCTTCTCTTTGATTAACGACAACAATAAAACGCTAAGTTAAGAATTTAACTAGCTCTCTCCATGATTTTCATCAGGCCCTGAGCACAAGAATACCCCCTGCTATAAATTCTGTAATACACTGAAATTATCTCTTGTTTCTCCTCCTCTGATCTGCACACCTGTGCACTGTTAATACAATTGCATTAAGCATCTGGTTGCCTCTGAGGGTCTTTGTGTAAAAATTGAATCAGGGAGTTCACTGAGAACATGAGCTTGCATCACTCCTTACTTAGTTTCCTGTTCTATTAAGTAATGAATCTGTTTTTATTTTTTCTTCTTTTCACTTTGGAAGTATCTGCAAAGCCTTTTATAGACCTTGCTGCTTATGATTTTTTTATTATTATTATTACCAAAGTTCTAATTGTCTTCTGGATCCTAAACCACGTTTCAGTGATTTCCTGGCTCCCTCCTGCTTCCAGAGGTCCTCTGCTTAATTATTAATACCCTTAGATTTCTCCTTCCCTCATCAAGTCAGACTAGCTTCAGCACAGGAAAATGTTTTGTTTGAAGCACAGATTGAAGCAGTGTATGGAATTTCATGTAAGATGTATGAATCGTACAAGCAAAATAAATATCTCCTTAACACTATTTTTGGGAGTGAGAGAAAACTAAGGGATAGAGATTGTGCATTCAGTTTGCTACTCTTTGTAGGGTGATCTGCCTCAGCAGTGAGGCAACACATGCAAATCCCTTACAGAGTGTTTTAAAGTCTGTTGTCTTATTCTGGGTAATTTTGATTTGTAATTTCTTGTTACTTTTCCCCATTTTCAGGAATAACTGTCACCCAACCATGAAGCTGCAATTTTGATTGTGGCATATATTATCCTCATATGGTTGCCTGGCATCTACCCAATCTTTGAGTTTTGTCTCTGCTTCTCTTGATTTGCAATCTAAGCTTACCAAGGATGAATAATTTTAATATGTTCAGTGACTGAAGGGAAAAAAATCCTTATAACTCAGAATTTTTCCTAACTTTTAAGTTTCTTTCATAGCATGTGAAACGATCAATAAGATATTGTTTAGTCTAGTTTGGTTTTTTGACTTTGAGAACTATGGGGCCAAACATTTTAAGTCCTCATTCGTGTACTTAAGTGAAATTAGTCCAGTGATAAACCCCAGACACAGAAGCTGCTTCTTTTCTGGATGGACCTTTTATCCCATAAATTATGCTCTTAACAGAATCAAACTGTGGAAACACAAGAAGGGTGTTCATCCTAAAAAATGACTTGTTACATAAAGATGTCATCACTGTGTCTGTGACTTACTTAGGCTTAACTAACACAGAAATTCTTCTGTTTTCAAGTAAACGAAAATGATGGAAACTTGGATTCCAGTTTCCTTCTTAACACTGTTGGCTTTCCTTTCGAACACCCCATAAGTACTACAGGACAGTGATTTTTTCCTTTGTGCTTTCGTGTTTCTTAGCCTTTTTCAGTATCGAACAAATTCCTTTCATCTTTCCTTGGAAATATTTGAGGCAGATTGGTTTAATTCTAACTTCACCCTGCACAAAGTTTTCTCTCTCAGCTCTCCAGACCAGAAGCGGCAGTTGTCATGACAACACAACATGTTTGCTGCTCTTGTATTCGTATGATTTTTGCTTTCCTTTTTGATGGCAGCAGCTGACAACCTTTTTTTAGAAGCACAGACATATAAAGTTATCCTCTTGTATTTTTTTGCATGCGGATGGTTGCAAAAATTATGTAGTAAAGTGGGCTATAATTTGATCCATTCCAAAACACATCCAAGAAAATTTTTCCCAGTGACATCTAAAATGAATATTTTTGGATGATACACCAAAAAGCAGAGGCAATTTCATGTACAATGCACAGATTGATACATGAAGTTGCAATTTGCTATGAGAAAATCCTTGTTCTGCAAATCCAGTTTGCACTTGGAAGTGCACATAGAGTTGGACAACTTGGTGGAAAATATTCTGCATGCAGTATTCTTGGTAACCTTCTCTACAGGAATTGTTGCAGCTGAATTGCCAAAAGTTCCATACATTTTTAAACTTTCTTTTTACTTTAAATTCTATTTTTCCACACAAACCTTTCTTCTTCTTCTTTATAATCATGTTCTAGTAATATTTCTAAAGAAAATGAGTCTACACATTGGTGGAGATGTATCATACACAAAATGTGACACTTTTCCTTCGTGCATTAATTTATTAATTTCAGTTAAAAGTTCTGTTCTTAATTATATCTAAACATATCAATATTTCTAGGACTAGTAATTGTGCATTAATATTTTTTCCCCAGTGGTTGCATGGTTTTGGTAGCCATAAGTAAAAAACTAGCAAAATTAAAGAATGTGACCTGGCGAATTTTCAAATTGTTTTCAAATGTAACAAATATCACTTGTGCTAGGAAAATAAAAATAAGGAAAATAGTAGCAACAAAAATAATAATTTCCAAACCATACCAAACCCTAAAAACTAACAAGAAAGGACTGAAGGAAAGGCACAGTAGAAGACCAGACATATAACTCTTATATTATCGCTAATCTGGCATTTCCAAACTTTTAAAGTTCTGTATTTTGAGTCTTCTTCTAGAAAACTGTTCCGTATACAGCTAAGTTTAAAGCCAGAATTTTTTGTGAACGTATGTCTTCCGTGTATTTTTGCATTAATATTTTACCAAATTTCCTTGCAAAATTATTCAATAATGTAGTTGTGGACAAATATTGAAGAATATTTGTGGAAAGCAAAGATTAAAACTGTAATGAGCATCGGTGGACCATCAATATTTTAGGAATCCAAAATTACCTGAGTAATTGAAATGCTGAATAACAGCCATAATCAACTGATGGTGAATCAGGTACAGCATAGGAATTATAAACATGCAACACTAAGATTACTATTCTTAGTTAACTAATGCAGTGCAGAAAATTTCAATCCATTTAGGGTTGATTCACAAAGAGGAAAAAATGGCAAAAAGTCTCATATTAGTTATTCGTCACTAAGTGTTGGCTGAGCATCTCAGGGAGTGGATATTTCCTTTCCCTACAAACTTTGCCTCCCTTACATCCTGTCAGTGTCTTGCTGACAGCAATCAGGCTCACTTGATTTGGTTGTTATGCTGAAGGAATGATATGGCTATCTCCCAACACAGCCTGGAAAGGAGACACTCACCAAGTCTCTAATTTTTTAACCCCTTGCATGGGAGTACCAAAAATATGAAGATGTCACTGTGCAATGTTTCCCAAAGTTTATTCTTCTTCCTCAGAGGCAAGTATGCTAAAGTAGTACAGCACTGAGTGTCATGAGAAAGAGTGATGCGCCGTGACAGGGTGACTTTTTCTTTCTTTTTAATGAATGCTCATTTTAGCTCTTCCCACTCCCAGAGTGAAGGCCCGAGGACAATTCTGAGCTCAGGTATAGGGTGATTCACACCTTAGTGTGGCACAAACAGTCAGCAGTCACAACCAGTTATTTGCTCTGCTGTAACTGAAATGGCATAAATATGCCTGTCTTTCACTTCTGACATTCACTGGTTGCTACTCAGGGAATAAAGGAACAGCAACAAAGCCACCAAAACCAAACAGAGCAGAAAGTCATCTTGTTGGCAAGGGTATCCAGGTGTCTGTCAGCCCCATGGAATATCCAGCAGAAAAGAGCAGCAATATTTATTTATCTGTTTGTTCCTGTGCCCAATACAGAGAAAAAGCACGTACTCAAAACTTAAGGTGCCCGGATGTCATGGAGGAGTTGCCAGGGGCTTATGCAGCCCATGAACTCCCATCATCAATGGGGCTGGTGAAGGAAACCTTTAACACATCAGGAATGACTACAGGGCTCTTCAGGACAGAAGGAAGGGTGAGAGGGGGCCAGGGTTGTTCTCCAGGAGATTTTTGGAGTGCGTTAAGAGCAATGTGGTGCAGGTAATGGCTAAGAACAAGGGAGGCTTTGGTGAAATGCAGTGAATTTCCCAAGTCAGTTACGGACATCAGTTTTGAAGTTCTTTACAGTTTGGTTCAGCTGTTCCATTTGAGTTGTTCAAAGATGTCTGTGTGAGGCTGCTTTGATACAACATCTATGGGGGGTACACACTCACCTGGAGTAGTAACTGCAGGTCAGGCAGCATCTCAAATGCCATTGAAGGGTCACATCTGAGCAGCTGGACTGAGCCTGTATCCCAACAGATCAGGCTGTCTCTGTGTGAAATATGGCTGATAATCTAAGAGTGATGTGAGGATAAACTAATATTTGCCAGATGACTGTCTTAATAGGTAGATCAGTTCATTAAACGATCTGAAACCTATATTTTTCCTTTTTTAACTCATTTTTGTACATTTCAAATAGACATGAATGGTTTCTGTACAAAACTGAAGCGCCGTGGTAACTTACAATTTATGTCAGAACACTAAAGTAATCTTCGTTATTTGATACGTTCCAGCTTTGACTGCCAAACACTCAGCAAATTTCGGTGAAGTTAAAATGTGAGGATAATATGTCAGAGCCTACCCAGGCAGCCTGTTTCAGAGTAAGGGGCAAGCATAAGCCCCCACCCCATATTAAACTTGCCATCTTCTAAATGTGGCAAATACAGCCCTCGTACTTGGCTGCACAAAAGGGAGTTTTACTGTCAGCAAACAACACCCTCTGTGGGTTCCAATTACTTGAGAAGAAGCAGGACAACTTGGCACTTGATTGTTCTTTCGAAATTCTTAGAAGCCAGATGTCAGGGAACTGTACTTTAGCAGCCCTATTGCAGTTCACTTTATATGTCAAATTCTAATTATGGGTCACATTTTAGCGTCTCTCAGAGGTTAATACCACTGCAGAGCATAATAGGCATATGTCAGTGGGTTATCAAAAGCATTCACAATATTTCATGAAAGCTTTTGCATGCAGGCTGGAAAAGAGATTACCTCTCAGCCAATTTTTCAGCTAGTAAATTTAAGAAACAGCACTGACCTCAGTGGAGATAGACTGAGTTCCATTTGCTGCTAAAGTGCCTTTTCATTTGTCTGATGTGTTCAGAAACAGAGCAGCTGTGGATGCTTGTGATACACCTTTGTTAACCAGGACACAACTGCAAAAGGACCTGGGGGCTTTGTTTGCTTGTTAGTTTCAAATTTGTTTTCCAGAGGTAAAGCATTGCCTTGGAAGATTTTCATTTCTATGCTTTATGGGCCAGTTTTTGTTGTTTCTGTGAAGAAGAAAGCTTTTCTCATGGTAAAAGTGTCAGCACACAAGTAAAACAACTTGCAGTTTTTGGGTTGGCTTTGTTTCTTATCAATTAATGGGAATAAACTTCTCTCAACAGCCTCTTACTATAAGCTTGAGACATTCTGAAATTAGAAATAGAAGTGAATTTTACATGGCATGATGAATTTTTTTTTTCCATATGGAGGATTTTTTGTTTTGAAAATACTCAGGGTTTCTTCATGATTGCTTAATTATTCATGCCTTTCCCTTTTCAATTTAAAGAAATAATCTGTCAGAAATCCTTGATAGAAACTTTTAGTTACGTAGACCTGTGACTTATTTGCTGTTTCTTTTTCTCTTCTTTTTTTAATCAAAATACATTCTTTCCGGTGTTTCCACATATAAAAGACACCACCATTCCTTTGCAAGCAGACCTGAAAAAAAAAAATTGCTAATTACAAAAAATGGAATGGAAAACCAGGCGAATTTGTTAGTTTTGCTTATCTTTTTGAGCTACTGAATCTTAATTATTTTGGAAAATAAATAGGCCTCATCCTGTTGAAGATGACAGTCTCTCAGAGAGGCCCTGCAGTGCCTGAGCGCTGAAGTACATTGAGAATGCGCTTATACATCATTTAATCTAAATTCAGCTTTGATAATGTAGGTGATTAATGCAATCAAGTCATCCAGGCCCATCTATGGTGAGGGCATGTGGAAGTGCATTTACAGAGCATAATTCATCCCCTCTCAAAGAAGGATCTAAATTAGTTGAAATTAATCACTCTTTGGAAGCACAGATCTCCCACTATGGCCTACTTCAACTCCTACTACAATGACCTAATTTTTAAATGGCTAAAGTTAGGCAAAGTGAGTTTGGACTGGAAATTCATCTGATTCCTCACTTTGTCATTTGATAATCCTTAGCCTCCATAGGAAAATCAGATTCCTCTAAGTAGAAAAGTGCTTGTCTGAATTACGCAGCTCAGATATGATAACAGTGCTACATCTGAGGGCTAGCTATGGAAGCATGACATCTTGTCATTGTTACGTCCGAGGCGCATAAAGAAAACAACCCAGAGTCCAGGCTCATGAACAGTGGAAGCCGAAGATTCTTCTTTAATAATTTTCTGACTACTATATAGGATAGATCGCAAAAAGTGTGTTGAGTGGCAATAGGTAATTGGTTCCTCGGCCATCCATCCCTTGAGAGGATTGGCCAAGTCCTAAGATACCTATTCCATAATATTTTCAAAGTCAAAGCCGTAACAATCTTGCAAAACAGCTTGCGGGTGCAAAACGTTTATGAAACTGTGACCTTGTTTAAAATAGTTTTACATAGGAAAGACAGTCTGCTCACAGAATATTGAGAAAAGGCTGAAGAACTTCTCTGCCTCTAGCTTTTTAGCACCTACAATATCTAACTGCAATATATTGCATATTGCATGTAACATCCCACACTGGGATGGGGTCTGATTGCTATTGATGTCACCACAAATTTATTTCCCACTCCTGATTGCATCAGACTCAGTCACACAAAAGTTAAGAACCAGTCTATAAGGTCTGTTGCAATGCTAATTATCATGGAAATGTGGTAACCTATTTCAAATCCTCAGTGCAGTAAAGCGTATTTTAAAAAAAATATTCACAATACCATTTTTAGTCTCAAATTCTGATCTCAGCAATGTGAACAAATCCACTAATTTCTCACAATATGATTGTAGATATCCCAGGCACACATCAAGCTGTGAGCACTTAGTTGCTGCCCAGATGTAACTCATGGCTCTTCACATAATATATTTCTTAGCTCAGTAGCTAGATCAAAGAAATGCACACTAATTTTACAGTTTGAGCCAAAAAAATCCCCTGTGAGAAGCAACAATTTTAGGTGGACGTCTATGAAGATGCAGAGGAAAACTACAGTCACCTAGGGACAGATTGACTGGAGGCAGTTGCTGCTGCCACACAAGAAGGGAGAAGGAGAAAATCCCACTCCCCATTCACAAAATCAGCTTTTCCTGAAGTTCCCTGCTGCATTTGCTGTGTCTTCCCTATTGCAGCCAGCACGGTAGAGGTTCTGCTGCCAAGAGTTTCTTCCAGTCCTTGTCCAAAAGCCACTTGTCCACCCAGGTTCCAGTCAGAAATACACTGTTCAAGCAAATAGTTAAGGACACTGGCATCATGCATAAGCATGGGGGAGCTGAATTAAGTTGCACGGGCGGTTTTCCACAGACCCTGAGAAAACTGTGATCCTAATGATTACAGTGAGTAAAGAGCTGATTTCAGCCTGGATCCTGCTGTTAGGTTAATTAGCCTTCCAACCAAGGTATTGAGAGGTTGCTTTAAAAAAAAAATTGATATCTGTCTGCACTGGGTACTTTTTTTTTCGCTTTTATGCACAACTTCACCCTTCTCTTTTTTTGTCCTCTTTCTATAATAATGTTGACATGCCATTTTCAGATTCATGTTCTTAATACTTGTTTAGTTTCTACCTTCTAAGGGGATATAAAACCCTGTCTCATTTTGCTTGGCTTGTTTGTTTGGGTAGGTTTGGGGTTTTGTTTGTTTGTTTCTAGCTAAAGCTGGTACTAATTGGTTTCTAACTTTAAGAAATAAAAGAAACCTTTAGTAAATCTGGTTTTGTGTATTCTATTTATGTATTGTATTAAAAAGGGAAGGCAGCTCCTCAGACCTGAAGGTTTGTTAGATTTTGGTTGGCATCCTCACATGATTTAAATATTCTTTCATGCTATCTGTGTTACAGATAAGAAAAAATAGTGTTACCACAATGGGACTGGAGCAGAACAATAGCAGAATATTGCTTTGCATTTATTGACAGAGTAGAACAGTGTGTTTATTCTCTTCCAAGCAAAACCAATTTTTTTCAAAAGAAAATGTTCTTTCCTTCTCTTTTCTCCTCTTTTTCCTCTTCTTATAATACTTTACTGTCTTTCTTTCAAGGAGTTTTTTGTTGTTGCTTTTTTTGTTTCATTGTTTTCATTTTTTTTTTCCCAGTTTGATCAGGATTTATCTAGCAAAACTATCAAAGTGCTTATAAAATTACAGGGAAAAAATCTCCACATCCAAAAATTTATCACTTTTTCTCACAAATTAACCCATTCCCTTTTTGATGCTTATTTGAAACCTCATTTTTAATTCAACAAACTGGTATCTGAGAAAAAAGCAAACCAAAACAACTAAACAAAACCAACTCATTTAATTCTTAAGCAGGCACTGTGCAAACAGAATAAAAGCCCCTGGTTTAAACTCCTCCTGTGGAGAGCCAGGCAAAACCAAGGACTTGAGAAGTCACTGGTTTCTTCCTTTCAGGTACAATCATCATATACATGCCAATAAACTTATTTGTGTTTCTTACGTGAGAAAGCATGCCAGCTGCAGAGCTCAGTAGTGATGCACTCCGACAGCCTTCACTCAAATCAATAAAGGACCAAGACAGTTAGAATTGCTAATGTTTGGTAGAGCTTGACACTGAAAGATGAGTAAAGTTTGCTAAAATTACCATCAGAAACAGAATCTTGTTCTTTTTTTTTTCCCCAGAATATTTTCATGTAATATTTTCTGATATTTAATTAACCGTGTTAATGATATCTAAATCCAGGGGTATTTCTGCCTCTGCCAGCTAATTATGATACTCTAATTTTACTTCTGAGAATGACACAGCTCCTGCACATTGTGGGGAGTCCTTTGTGCCGTGTCCTCTTCTCAGATTTGAAGCCTGCGAGGTTAAAGGAAGATTCTAATTACACCCTCCAGGGTAGTCTCGTTTGAAGGCTAGGACCAAGAGCTTTGATTTCAGGTCACTCCCTATGTGGCTGCCTTTAAAGTTCATCTAAATTAACATTCAGTGATATTTTTGGCAGCTTTGACTGTCAGGAAAAATCATTGCAGCAGAATAATAATGCAAATAAACTTTGCATAGTCCAATTAAATCATTAAATGCCACATTTTTCTGTAGTGGGGGTGACATTTTATTATTTCTAAAGCGACTCTGCTCACTGGCAGTTTGATGGTGTTAATAGTGTTGACAGAACACAGTGACACTGGAAAAAGAAACTAAGGGGTCCTAAGGCTTCTATGATGTCTGCAGATACATGAAATTACTCAAAAACACAGACGTAAAAGCATCACAAAATAATTGTTCTGGGCTTTTTCAAGTGTGTTCAAACACTTGGTCCAGATTATCAGTGTTACTCTATTTTAATTTTGTTGTCTTTCTGTGCAAAGAAAAAGAAAACATTACTCAGCTGTCATGTGAAGAAAATACTTCAGCTTTTAGCCATGACGTTTTTTTTAGTTTATTCCTTCATATTTTTATCCTCATAACAAATGTGGAAGGAAACCATTTGTAAATATGTCACACGATGCACTGTATAAATCCTAAAACCAAAACAAACAAAAAACCTCCATCTATTTTACTTTTAAGCACAGCTCTCTGAAGTCAAAGGATTCATTCTGAGAAGAAGGCCAATTCTTAAGAGGTCTGAGGGCATGACTGTATTCTTCTCATGAACTCTTTAAATGTTTATTTGAAAGAGGGGAAAAAAGGAGAATTATTAAAGTATGACAATTGAAAAAACAGCTTAGGAAAATCAGTGAAAAAATCTCACCATACAAATAAAAAACGGCATGTCCTAGTGGAGTAAGCAGAGAGAGCTTCAGAAATTATACCCCTTTTTTCTCTGGCTGCAATGGAAATGTTTCTTTGAAGGAGCATTCCTGTGTAGGACTTTCAAAACCAGCCAGAATTTAGATGGCTTTAACATTCATTTTAACAGATTGAGACAGAATAAAGGAAAAAACAGCTTATGTTTATCATCAGTCGCTTTTCCTGGATGATGAGTGGTGGGACAGAAAGAAATGGCCTCATGTTGCACCAGGAAAGGTTTGGATCGTGTTTTGGGAGGAGTTTTTTTGCCAACAGGGTTGTTGAGCCTTGAAACGGGCTGCCCAGGGCAGTGGTGGAGCCACCACCCCCGGAAGAATTTAAAATATGTGGCGCTTAAGGACAAGGTTTAGTGGTGGGTTTGGGGCTGTTAGGTTGGACTTAGTGATCTTTTCTGATCCCATGACCTAAAGCTTTCTGTGATTCAACAGCGTCAGCACAGATCTGCAGATCTGAAGGCGTCTTTCTGCTGACAGCTCATAGAGCCATGCAGGGATTTCACCTGGTGTTTCTGGGGAAAAATATGCCCCACATTAGCAGTGAGAACAGCATTTCCTTCACCAAAGAAGCCCAGAGCCTGCGAGTTGGGCAGCCAGTTCCCCGTTGAACATTGCTTTTGAAAACTTCAGCCTGAAGGTTTCCAGGTGACTGTCATGAATCGGATGTGGGGTTTAGATTAATCCTACCTCCTGCCCAGGCCTCTGGCAGCAGGTAGTATCTTTACTGAGGCGGCCAGCACCCCAAAACCCACTCTCGTTCATAAGTTCTTTTAATAATGACTGATTCTGTCTATTATAGAATGAATTTATTAACAGACAAGAAAACTCACAGGCATAAAGACTTAAAGCAAATTAATACTACACAGGAATAAAACAAAGGAAAACACTACTAGTAGTAGGGTAACATACAGTGCACGATAAGGTACCTTTTTCACTTACAGCTAGCGAAGAAATAGTATAAGTTAGGATTCAATGTATCTTACCATCCAATTGCTGATGGAGCACACATAGAAGGTCCTTTCACTCAATCTCCAGAGAAGTAACCACGAAATCTGCGTCCAGA